>VWYH01002032.1:0-35445 GCA_013399365.1 Pampusana beccarii
TGTATCATTTTATTTATTGATCATTATTTTACCACTGATTACAAGGAGAAAACATTTCTGTGATTATTAAATAACAAGGACAATAACAGATATGATAAAAGGGTATGCAGGGATGTGGTGAAAAAGACTATGCTTCACTTAGAATTCAACTTGGCCATGGTTGTCAAAGACAACAAAAAGTGCTTCTTCAACTACATCAGCAGCAAAAGGAAGGTTAGGGAAAATGTAGGTCCGCTGTTGAATGAAATGGATGCCCTGGTGACAGATGGTGCAGAGAAGGCAGGGTTACTGAATCCCTTCTTTGTTTCTGTCTTTACTGCTAAGACCATACCTCAGGAATCCCAGACCCTGGAGGTAGGAGAGACACTCTGGAGAGAAGGAAGACTTTCATTTGGTCAAGAAGGATCAGGTTAGAGATCGTTTAGGCAAAGTGGACATCCACAAATCCATGGGCCCCGATAGGATGCACCCACAAGTGCTGAGAGACCTGGCAGATGTTATTCCTGAGCTGCTCTCCATTATTTTTGAAAGGTCTTGGAGAACAGAGGAGATGCTTGAGAATTGGAAGAAGCTGTGGAATATAGCTGGTGCACAAAAAATGTCTATTGGTGTTTGTTTAGAATGGATGCACTACTCCTGGGCAGCAAAACCCAGCACATTTTCCTAGATCAGGTCAAATGAGTACATTAAAATCTTCCACCAGAGTACACTACTGTCACTCAGAAAGTCAAGTGCCATCACTGCTGAAGCTGGTAATGATATTCTCAGTGAAAGACAGTTTAAAAATTGAGAGAATTATAAAATAACAGATTAACCAACTGCCCAGTTTTGTTATGAGGAACTTAAAAAACCATCTTTGAGAAATTTCAAGAAAATCTAGTCTTAATTCTAGTTCAAAGGTGAGTCTTTTCAAAAACATCAAAATTTCTCACAGCACTTAAAATTAAATTATTATTGACTTCACTAGCTTCCATTAATTCATTCATACAGACCACCAAGAAAGACAGAAAATTCATCAATAGTATATATATATTTCATCTAATTAGTTTTACAGCATAGTTTCAAATTGCAGCATCTCAAAATCTTTCAAGATGGGGAAAATGGTCACAAATGCAAATGATGTGAACCACATTTAACAGATGAAATTTTATTGTTTATAATGACATGAAGGTTTGTTTTTGTTTTTTTATTCCATAGTACAATGAAATATATAACCCTTAACATGACAGCAAGTTAGAAACTAATATCACTCATTTCATAACCTGAATGACTATAACTCTGTAAGGAAAATCCTGTATATTGAGGGGGGGAAATATTTAATTATGGCAATCTATAGTTGTTAGTTCTTGTTCTTTGGGTTTGTTTTGTGTGGTTTGGTTTGGGTTTTTTTAATGATTGTTGTTTTATCAGTTGTATGACATACTCAAGCCCTGAGGAAATTTGTAGTACTTCTTTGATCTGTGAAAATAGCACGATCTCAGAGTAACCTGAGCCTGGCCCTTACAAATACCATTTTTCCAGCTGCTAACAGGTTGGCAAATAAAAAAATTTTAAAAAAAATCATGATGAAATATTCTCTACTCACTCTCTTCTTTATTTTGGAGCACTGTATGTGTGTCAGCTATTTCTGAGAACAAACCATTTTAAAAAATCACTTATTTTATACCAAAAAAATCCCAAAGCTTTTCTCTCAGTCTTGTTGTCTCCAGACATTGATTAGAAGATTACAAAATTGATAGAGACATTACCCATAAGTTAAAACTCTGACATTACTAGCCATGTAGAATCCAGCCAAATTTAGAAAAACAGTAAGTTTCAGGACCATATGATTTACTTTTACCCAGCTATTAATTTCTGGCAGGTGAAATAATCCAACTACTGGTCTCTGGGGAAAGGTTTTCTTCTTTTTCCGTGAAGCTGAACTTCCGAATACCCAACATGCAGGGAAGACTTGTCCTTCTGTGTTATTATCAACAATGGTGCTGAAGCAAAGGATGGGAAGAAGAAGGTCAGAGCCTGCCGTGAGTGGAAAAGGCTGATTATGAGAGGCACAGGAGGCCCTGGTAGGCAGAGCAGAGAAATATAAGTCAAACAAAGAAATAAGACATGAAGGGTGATCGTGAAGGTAGAAAAAGGAGCGTCACTAGTAGCTGATACTATAAAACTCCTACGTACTTCTCCATTAGTACATGCATTTGAGATCTGGCGTGTTAGTTTAAAAATATTAACACTGACCATATCAGGTTGAGTATCAAAACGATATAGTGAAAAACAAGGATTATCAGAATAAGGGGTTGCTTCTTGTGTCTAGACATGAAAGTTTTCAAATGCACAATCAGAGTTCTCTATTTACTGCCAGGCAGATTTCTACACTGCATGTTGTTAAATCAAAATTCTACAATGAAGCATTATTGTGTTTAAGATCCTTCATCTGATGCAAGAATGGGAAGATTTCTGAACAATATCACAGAGAAGAAAGGACAACATATTCTCCAGGGAATACCTGTGCCATAGAGTCCCTGTGAGAAGCTGGACAAGTCACCAGAGCTGACTATAAAATTTGGCCTGTGTTTTTTTCCCGTTTCCTGGGTGTCTTACATAGAGACATTATGATCTACAGTGGTGGAAGTGCTAAGAGTTAATAGCTACAGCTGAAGTGGATTTAAAGTTGGCTTTCAACCTAGCAAGTAACCTGCAGCACTCAGGGTACTGACTTGTTCAAGTGCTGTTGAATGTCCAGTGAGAATTTTCAGAATTAGAAGGAAACTTTGTAAGACTTACAGAATCTTAGTGTTTTAAATGTACTGATTCACTACAGAAAACTATTTTTAGAGCAGCAGTCTCCAAAACAGCTGACTACACATGCTATTAAATTTTAGCAAATGTGGTAAGAAACTGCTTGCCAGGTTAGGACTTAAAGTAAGATATAAGGTGCATCTCTGTCCAACTGTGTCTCTGATTCTCTTGTTCATACCCCTTGGCACTCATAAAAAGCTCTCCAAAGGCAAAAAGACATTCTGAAAAATCTGCTTTCATCATATATTTTGCAACATGCTTCTGTCTATATCCATCTTACGTCTTTCTGGCTTAATGCAAAATTTTTCTATAAGGTAAATTTGACCCGGGAAATAATATTATTCACGAAGAGAAGCAAGTTTGGAAAATCTATTTGTGTTCCTTTTGATTTTAACCATTATTATTGAGGAACAGCCAGTTCAGCCAAAACCAGAACAGTATTCCAAGTGTGAGTATGAATAAGGAGTGGTAGCTGGTTGGAATTTTAATTAAGGCTTTTGCAGCTTCATTTGAAAGGGTTTAATCTAATCAATAGAAGAAATCTAAGAGGCCTTATATATCTCTCTGGTAGGTAGCCAAGACAACAACTGATATCGACACATCAGGTGGCAACACCAGATAGATTATGTTAATGCTACTTGACATTAGCAAATCAATGTTTTCTATATACATGACTCAAAAAAACTCATGCTTCCCCTACTCTATGCATACTCTGTTACTTGCAGTAGGGCCTCAGGGTGACCACAGGACACATGGCAGTGATTTTACTGAGGCTGTACAAGCTTGCAAGTTGCATAACAATCTTCACTGATCTCTCTCAAGACTGTTGTGATTTCAAGCTCATGAAGTAACAACTTTATTGTTCATCTTAATAGCATTAATGCCTGATTTAACATTAACAGACATGAAGTTTAAAATGAGATAGTAATTTCTGGTTTTATTTATTTGGGATTTGTCTTCTAACATTCCCTTGAAAACAGTAAAGCCAGTAAAGATGGTCTCCTCAAATCCTTTCCTTTCCTGCTGGCAGAAGTAAACCAGTTCCCAGCAGGCTGTCTGCCTGAGTGGTTCAGGCTTAAAGCAATGGCCAATGTGAAAAGCCTTACATTTATGGTCAATTTATAGGCTTATTTCTGGTACTTTTAATGAATTAAATTAAATTATGGAAGGAGGTGCTACTTCTTCAGAGTGTGCAAGTATAATTCACAGTGAAATAAAATAACCCTCTCACAGTGACCTTTAAGATGTTATAATACAAGGACTTATGTCAGGCTATGAATATGATTGTGTGTGCACAGAGAGGCAGTGAAGCAATCTTACATTTGCTTGTTTCAGTGATTAACAAAGTAACAGAACATGAATTTCAATGAAGTGATGTAAAGCACTGTAGACTTGTATAGCATGAGATAAACTGAGATGTCATACCTGTGAATCCTTAAACAATTAAAAAAACTATTTTAAACAAATATATGTTATTTTTTTCATAATTTCTCTGTATGGGGGCTTGCAAATAAAATGGTTTAATTTTTATCCTTCATTGCCTGAGAAGATTGCTGTGTCATATAAAACATTTATATAAATAAAACACAATGCGATTTAGCATTTTGAAATGAGAACTACAAATGCGGTCAGCACAGCCCTGATGTTCTGGCCCGTTTCATGTCTGAGCAAAAAAAAAAAAAAAAANTTACATTAAGTGTGCCAAAAGTGAAAATGTTTCAGAGTATTTATAAATTGAAGGGAAAGTATTTAGATAAATTACTTTCCTCTCAATTTGAAGCACATTAAAGAAAGAAGACTTAGCTAAATGTACTGGAAACTCCTTTTCTTATTAATTTGTAATGCCTTAAACAAAAATGGGTTTTTTTCAGTCTGGCTACTGACACGAACCTTTTGTTTTCTTTTGTTTTGTTTCTTTTTTAAATTTCACCTTTGATTAGCAACTTGAATGAAAATTAAGTAACTATAATATTGCATTACTTTATGATAATACTTAAAAATATTGAGGTCATTTCAGGAAAAATGTCTACCATCTGTGAAGTTACGTAAAACTCTATAAGACAACATTGTAGATGTCTACAAAAAATATTTCTTGATATCAGCCTACGAAGTTACTGAAAATTTCAGAATCCTGATTTGAACCATGAATCACTCCCCGTCCCATATTCTTCCTCTCACCTCCTCAAAGTCCAACACTAAAAATACAAAAAAAAAAACCCAGAAAATAAATAAATAAAAACACCCAGAACAGATTATTTTTCATTGCTTAAGCTATAACCTGGGCTAAACAATTGTTTCAGTAATACTGACAAAACTCCCTAGGAACTCTATTTGCTTTCATTGGTCAGGTTAGAGAAGGTCTAAAAGTCTCTGTAAAGTATAAATACTTCTCTGAAAAATTTATACAATTTGAGAGCAATGCTCAACAAGGCAATGGAAGTAGTTTGGACTTCAACTAAAGGTACTGCTGATATTGGTAAAGTTATTTTTGACTACTTCTAACATTTAAATTTGAGGACCGCTAAAGTGTCTATATACACTTTTCAACATGCTTTAGTATAAGTTTATCTATACTTGATCAACTGGTTTACTTTGCTTATATATCAAACCTTCCCATCCAGTGCACAATTGTTTAAGAAAGATATTCCAATTCAGTCAATTCTAGAGTGACAGCTGAAAAGAGAGGTGAAAGTTCTGCATTGAATTGCTTCTATATTTGAAAAAATAATTTAGAAAAAAAAAGCATGCCTAAGGCAGTAAATGGCCTCTTCTTCCTCTGACCCAGTTTAGGTCCTTTCTAAGCATAGTAACTGATTCTGGAAATCGTAGAAGTTCTGATTCTTTAACAGATACTAAGCCTTTCCTTCAACAATGTTAGAGAAGTGTGGTAAAATCAACTTGATGTTACTACATGGACTAAATGGGTATCACTGGATTATTTTAGTGGTGATTTCTGTCCACTGAAATCAAGTTACAGGAAATACGTGATACTATACTATGAAAATATAATTGCTTGAAAATTCCTACACAATTCATGCATACATTAAGTTAAATGGACAAATTTGGGCTATAAACATTACAGCCAGTGCTCATGATGTTGAGGAAAAAATAGTAAAGAGGACATAGCCTTGTGCTGAATAATGAACAATATGTTATTTCAGTTGTAAAATACAGTAGGTCAGCTACCAAAAAATTGTGGGGCAGTTGAAATTCCATTCTGTTTATTAAAAGACACATGACTCTCCCTAAATCTCATTTTTTTAAAAGATGTTGATGATATTATTAATCTTCTGACACAGAATGAAATAAAGATGGGGAAAAAATCCCAAATTTAAAGCCTTTAACAGGTAGAAGAAAGTCTTTGCAGCATTCAGAGCAAGTACTCGTCTTCCAACTAATCCAGTTTCACAGTAACTCCCTTCAGAAATGCCAGCACAGAAATGAACTTTGTGCTTTCACAGATTGCTCTTCACTATTTTCCACTCAAACTACAGGCTGTTCTTTACCTCTTACCTGAATATCAGAAGACAGGCTCCAGATTTTTCTTCTCTGAAATCAAGGAGTTATGTAGAGTCCTAAGTACTTTAACTGAGTAAATGATTCTCATTACACTTACAGATGTCACCATCACAACTGCTATGTGGTGTACTATACTATTGGGAGAAAGTTTTGAGGATTTCTGTTGGAAAGAAATATTACACTCTGTATTTTAGGGCATCTGCATTACAGTGTACATGAGAAAAGCCTCAACAAAAGACATTATTTTTAAAAGTTGGTAGTTTTATACCAGTGAAGGAAAGTAGGATTCAGGAAGATTATGAAATATGACCTACTGGAAGGCATAGAGAGTTTATTACTAAGATATGTTAAAAATACATTCCCAGAGACACCCATCTTCAAGTACTCATTAGATATGAGATTGCAGACAGGAAGTACCTATGAAAAAAGTAATGAGAAAGAAAAAGGGTACAAAGTGAAAACAAAGGGGTTGCAAAAAAAAAAAAATCCTATTAAATAAGAAATCATAGCAGTATGGATTGAACCAACAGGAAGATTATGATGGTTTGTAAATTATCTGTCACAGAATAATGGTGGAACAGGAAAGGAATGGATTCTTGTCATCAAGCACATTTACAAGCCCTGACACCTTTATGTCAAGAAAACTTCAGTTAGAATTATACCCAGGACTAAGACGACTGGAATTTCATTTGACACATGCATTCACTTTTTGGAAAGTGGCCTAATAAAAACTGCTTTTTATGTAAGATTTTCTAAACAGCTGCTAAATGTTCTGCCAACAATTAAACTTTGTATCTTGATTACAGAATGCAACATATAATAAAGACATTACAGAATCAATTATAATGATTTCAATCCAAAACATACGTGTGTCCCTTGTTAATGAGAACCAATATGATGCTGAAAATAGATGACTGCCTCATAGATAAATTGAAAAATCAGAAAGCATCTAATTCGTTGCCATTTGGAACACGAAAAACAGAATATTTATAATAATAATTAAATACCACCTAAATGAAAACCAAACCAACATTATTTACATTTCAAGAGCTTACCAATTAAGAACTGATTGCTCTCCAATAAATTGGAAGTAATAAACATTGGGTCAATTCTAAAAGTGCTAAGCACCCATGGATTTCATTTACTTTATTGACAATTTTGGGTGGTCAATACAGATGAATATTGGAATGAAAATTGGTAAATATATATTGCAGTCAGAACTACAACAATTTTTTCTTCTCCTAAGAAAAAACAGAATAATGTTTTTTCTTGTGTAAAAAAGATTTCAACCCTACAATTAATGTAAAATAACAAACTTTCCCATCCTCCTCCTTACTTCATAATTAAGTTGATGTTATAAATGCTTAGCCCCATTTTGTATATTCAAACACATTTAATACGTTTTTGGCCAAATGTAGTATGCTTTTTTTATAACCTGATCTATGGAGATGAGAGCTCTTCAGCTGTAAGAAAGTGATTACCTGAAGGAAGAACAACACCTTGATAAACAATGACTTTTCCTGATGTCAATCAGGAAATACGATTCTGTTTTTATCTTTTTATAGGATTTGATATATACTGAGATCTTATGCTTAAAGCATAGTGAGGTCAGCCAAAGACCAAGTGGAACCTGCTCACACACTTTTTCTCTTATTCATACTTTGTACTAGTGTTGTGAGAGTTGTTTCACAGTAAAAATAATTAAGAAAATAATGTCTTCTCTATACATATAAGAAGGCTTTGCCTTTGCAATACAGCGTAAATTGGTCAGAATGTAAAACACATTTTCCATAACAGACCAGTTATTTAGGAATCAGTGTTCCGTATTTCAACCAGAATTTCTTGTAGCTTGTTCCAAGACAATAAACCTGGCAACTGCATCAAGCATCACCTACTATGCAAGTGCTATATGTACATAGCTATGTATGCAATATCATTGCATGAATGTGCAATAAGTGCAATGTGCAATAAGTCCATTTGATTATTTATGGATTCCCAAAACTGTATTACTTAGATAAGCTGTTTTATGTCTGGAAATACTGACCTATAGAAAACAATATGTTTTTTTAAAATTCCTTGGAGACAATCCAAGGAAGCCAACAGCAAGAAACATTAAATTTCTCAAAATAAGTAGAAAGAAGAAACAGACCACATCCTGTTATCAAAACTTTATTGGGGCTTCTTAAGTGTTTACGTTCTGTTAACACACATATGCCTGCTTATTTCTCTAAGTGTTGACTTTTGTAAAGGTACTTGCATTTTATACGGTACACATTAAAATAGAAGAAAATATACAATATCCCTCAGAGACTGAAATGGACCAAAATAAATATTTAGTTATACTGCTTCTTAAAGGACTCCCTTTTTTGCCACTGGAAGTCATCTGTATGTGTGTGGCAGATAAAGAACACGGTATTTGCTCGACAAAAGCATACTCTACACTCAGACAATTGTCCATTAACCGTTGCAGAAATGTTCTGGCATGTCCTCTGCAACCAATCCTGCCTCCTTGACACATCTAAAATATAGGAAAAAACACAGAATTTTCTATATTTTAAAATTCAATTTTTTCAGTTGATTTGACAGCAGGACAACTCAGACAAATGCCAAGGGCCAAAAAGCAATCTCTCTACATAAATCTTTCCCCAAATTATAATTATTTTACATTCAAATAGGAAATTGAATAACACAACACTGAACTGAAAAGTATATATTTCAGTTCACCTGCAATCAATTAACATAGGCTTTTTTAATATGAGGACAAGAAACCAGGGTTTCCCTATTAGGGCAGAATCTAGCCCTGGAAATGACCTTTCAGGTACAGCAGACTCCGCACCATGAAATTTAAAACAGAAATGAGCTGTGAAGTTTGATGTTTATTGATCAAAACATGGAAATGAATGATTCAATATTTAAAGAGATCTCATAAATCAACACTTACCTATGTCTGAATAAATGATAAATTTAGTCCTGAACGACCAAACTCATTGCCTCTGGAATATAGTTTGAAATCACACTGCTTTTTAGCTTGAAATAAAGTAGGGTGTATTACTTCTAAATTAAGTACTTCAGCACACAAGATTAAAATAAAGTTTTTGCTTCTATGAAATAATCCAACATGATAAAATCTTTCATTCTTCCTGTGATTAAATAGTTCTAGAATAAAACAAATTTCTACAATGAGTTAATAACTTGCGTCCATATCTGAGGAGAAGTGTATTCTATAAATTTGTGAATACTGTGTTCATTTTGGGGCCCCTTATACAAAGGACATTGAAATACTAGAGAGAGTGCAGAGGAGGGTGATGAAGCTGGTGAGGGGCCTCAAGCACAAGTCTGATGAGGAGCAGTTAAGGGAACTGTGGCTATTTAGCCTGGAGAAAAGGAAGCTGAGGAGAGACCTTATTGCTGTCTATAACTACCTGAAAGGAGGTTGTAGCATGGAGGGTGTTGGTCTCTTCTCCCAAGTAGCAAGTGATAGGACAAGAGTAAATGGCCTCAAGTTGTGCCAGAGGACATTTAGATTGGATATTAGAAAATAAACCTTCATGGAAAGGGTTGTCAGGCGTTAGAACAGGCTGCCCAGGGAAGTGGTGGAGTCAGCACCCCTGGAGGTGTTTAAAAGGTGTTTAGGTGAGGTTCTCAGAGACATGGTTTAGTGCTAGAGTTAGGTTAGGTTATGGTTGGACTCAACGATCCTGAAGGTCTCTGCCAATTGAAATGATTATATTCTATGATTCTGTTAATTCAATTTTTAAAAAATATGAAAAGAGATGAAAAATAACTGAATGGCATAAAGAACTGAGTTTTTGATCTTAGTATATATTTTCCAGTAGACACTACAATGCATAGATAGAAGGCCATTTTTTAAAATTCAAAATTCACGGTTTATAAAGTGACTCAGAAATCAATAGAGGTACTTTGCATTCCTAAGACCAAATAAATATTTAAAAGAGTATTTCACTTATTTAAACAGTGTAGTATTCATACAAATGGATAAAACATATTCAAATAATGTATAGAATTTTTTAAAGTTTGTTTGTTTTTTGCTGTGATACAATATTTTGTCTTGAATATTTGTAATTCTGAAAACTATCTTATGGTTAATATGAATGAGAAAATAACCGGAAGTGTAAATACCGTTTTACTCAAATGATACATCCACTTTAAATTTGTCACCTCTGTTGTGCTTACAAAACCAATTTCATCATGCAGGTGAAGAGGGAAGGAGGGAAGGAAGGAGGGAAGGAAGGAGGGAAGGAAGGAGGGAAGGAAGGAGGGAAGGAGGGAAGGAGGGAAGGAGGGAAGGAGGGAAGGAGGGAAGGAGGGAAGGAAGGAAGGAAGGAAGGAAGGAAGGAAGGATGGAAGGAAGGAAGGAAGGAAGGAAGGAAGGAAGGAAGGAAGGCGTTGATATTTCAAATTACTATATCAATGTCAGGTGGAAGGAAACAAGAGAAAGTGAAAATCAATTCCTATAAAGTTAAATTATACATATTTACTAATAGCTGTGTAGTGCTATGATATATGACATCTGGGATTAAAAAATTTTTCCACAAATCTTAACAGTGTAGTGTAAACAGCTATGATGCTTCCAAAATAAATAGGAATTTCCAACGGAAGCTGTTCTGAAACTTGAGAACCCAATGCAAAGGAAAAAGGAAAACAGAGATGAAAGGAAAAAGGAGAGGAAAAGCATCAGCATATATTAAGTCCATAGGAACTTGCCATTCAGTAGAACCTGAAGAAACAGCTAGGAGAATATTTTTTAATTCACTTTAAGTTAAAAACCATGCAACCAAATAAGTCCAAACTTTCCTTGTATTTACCAAGTTTTTAATTACTATTGTTGAATTACACTCCAGACCTGTTTCATAGGCTGTTTTTTCTTGGGTTTTTTTTCTGGCTTTTTTTTTTTTCTGTGTGTGTTTTGTTTGTGTGTTTCTTGTTGTTGTTGTTTTCCGTTAGCAAAAGTTCTGTTCTAAAGAAAGCAGGTAAATGTGTCTATTTTTTCCTCAGCTTTAAAGCATTTTCCATTGCTTGTCAAATATAAAATGCTTCTTGATTTACCTGGCAGTTTGGACTACATATTGCTTTACTGGCATAAAGTAATACATGTATCTGATTACCTGGTGCCAACCTTGACTAGCCACCAGGTTCCCAGGACACATTTCAACAACTCCATTCTATTTTCTTAAGCCTGTATAGGGCTAGGCAGTCTCTCTCTTTTGACTTCCAGATGAATCTTTTTCACTGACATAACACTGGAGAAGAGAGAGAGGACCATTTAATTTGGAGCCTAACATATCATGGGATTTACATAGTCTAACATAAGATCAAAACAAATTGTTAATTCACTAAAATGCTATAAACAACTATAATTTTACAAAAGATCATGTTATACAAAAGCATCAACACATTTTAATTCTATATATTACATAAAATACAAAGCAATGTATGTCAGGTTTTCAAAAATAACCAAGTCCTCCACTCCCCTTCAAAAGACACCAACAAAAGTTATGAATTCTTGATGTCAGTCAAAGAAAAATACTCATGTTAACATTTTCATTTGTGAAAACCACTCAAATATTTATTTTATATGTCATCCCTAAGAGGATGAGATTAAAAAAACTTTAAATATACATACATGTATATATATATGCAGAAGACACACATACACTCAGACATTTTTGTTTCTTTTTCTTGCCTCTTGTTGGTCAGGAAGAGTTTTTCTGTTAAAAATTCCGATAAATCTGCTACTTTTTCTTGTCTTGACAGCACAATATGATCCTTTTATATCATAGTTGATTGACAGGACAGATAACACAGTAAATTGTCAAGCCATTCATCCCCCAGTACGTATTGCTATCAGGGATTACCCTGGCTGATTTGCAACAGTTCATGAGGTTTAAAGGTCTTTCTTACCACCTCATTTAAAACAGCCATAGACTGCTAATTTCTACTCTGAAAAAGTTAACAATGAGAAAAATTATACCTGATGTAACTGTCTGCTCCTATCCTCATAGAAAGAAATGTCTCAAGAGCATTTATAAAGACCATGCTGTATACTGAAGTTTCTCTTAAAAAACATTTAGTGTTCTTAGCTATGCAGCAGCACTGTATCCTGTGTCCTGAAATAAATAGACGTATTTCCACCTTCTCACACATTCCAGATACTTTCTATAGTCAATATAAAATATATCCAAATATACTGAAGGATACGATATTTAATATCAGCAATTGGTGAGGAGGTGAAGGAGTTCACATTTCACTCTTTAGAAGTGTCTTCACAACATTTTTAGTCTTGAGAAGAGGCAATATATATTTTTTGTGCAGTTTTAATATGTATTTGAAACATGGAAAACAAAGGCATTTCTCTGGGTCTGTGCTTCCTTGCATCATCCCAGATTGTGTATTTTTAATTTATACAACAGGATTATTTAGTCCAAAGTAGTGTGTACAAACTGAGTAGTTCTAGTGAAAATAAATTTAGGTTTTTGCAGAATTACTTTAAAAATCTGTAGAATTCAGTAGAGAAATACATCATTTTTTGCAAAATTATTTAAGTGACTGTCAGAATCTACAGCAGTGGTACGAGTCTATATTTCATAGGAATTTACTATAAGAGAAGGTTGCCTAAGTGAAGTAACATTTGCTTCAGGGATACCACAAAGCAGAGTCACTTTAGCTCTGTACTATCCAATTGGTAAAACAAATGTATATTAGCCAACTTAAAGGCAGACAATGTTATTCATAAAGTTTTCTGAACTGAGTTTTATTCCACTGAAGTACTTCAAGAATTTCACATTTGTTGTTTTCAAACTGTGTCCTTCTTTATCAGGAAAAGTGTGAATTACTGGGTTTTTGGCTAGAATATTGATATTTTTACAGGCTATAACAGAACATGAAGAAAAGCTGTTGTCTGCATTTCTTTACTGTATAAAATACTGTTAATGTAAAACAAGACACAAGTCATGGCAAGTTTCTTTTATTTTGTGGTGAGACAAGCATAAAGTGGTTTGTTTTAAAAAAGAAAAGATGGAATGAAAATTATAAAATATATTCCAAATTAGTATTTTAAATTTAAAAGGCGCCTTTGAAAAATAAAATATATTCTGAAGAGAGACAGAATTGTTCAGTCAGACTTCAGTGCAAATTCCTGTTTCCATTTCCACAGGTTGAAGCCCTTTACAATAACAAAATCACAATAGCACGGTTTATCTGAAGCTGTTTCCAAACAGATCAACAAGTACATATCTCGAAAATGCATGTGTTTGGAAAAGAGAGGGGGAAAATCATAGCTAGCTTACTTCAACTCTTTCTACTACACAATTTATTCAGAAGGAGGAAGTAAAAGTTCAGAGCTGTGAGAAAAGAGAGTCTCTGCTTTAACATTTGCTCTTTTTCTTTTAAATTGATCATGTTGTTTAGAAAAGACAGCACACTACGTTACCTACTAGGAAAATGATCCAGACAACCAGTTCTTTTAATGGAGTCCATCTAAAGCTGGTCATGGTTTTCACTAAATCTCTACCCAGCTGAACTTAGTAGCTGTAATCATAGAATCACAGAATAGTTCGGGTTGGAAGGAACTTTCAAAGGTCATCTAGTGCAACCACCCCTGCAATGCATAGGGACATCTTCAACCATATCAGGGTGCTCAGAGCCTTATGCAATCTGATCTTAAATGTTTCCAGGAATGAAAGACTACCGGTGGGCTTTTGCTATGGCAGTCTTGGGTACAGAGAAGATTAAACAGCTGTCTAGCTTGTGTGGTTTCTCAGACAATCTGTCTGTGGTGGGGCTGCTGCAGGTTGAAGAACTGCAGCTGCCAATTGCTTCCACGATGGTGCACAAACGACAATTTCACACCAATCAAGACTCCCTGGTTCCCATCTGCAAGCTGATTTGGCAACTGGAGTCTGAAGAAGTGATCAATAAGTGGCTTCCTCATTGGGAAATCAAACCCCAGTCTCCTGCATGACAGGTGGGGATACCACTATACTATAGGTCAACTCTCTAATGAATTCCTTCAGATAGGTTTTAACTGTTGAATACAATTTGGTGTGTAGTTGAATGATTATAAATAAAGCAATTTTATTTAATTTTATTCTGTAAATACAAAAGTTCATCATAGACCTGGCTTCAATTAGAGGAAAATACACCATAGGAAAACAAACAAACAACAAAAATAAAAGAACGACAAAGCAAATTAACAAAAAAGAAAATCAAGATGGACTAAATTTTCTTTCGTCTTAAGACATGTAAGTACTGTTCTCTCCCTGTACAGTATTAGGGCTTCAGTGCTACCGCAAGGATTCTTATATAATTTAAGGATTATATTTAATCTCAATATGCCCACAATCCCTCTTCCAATGTAAAATTATTTGCCTCTAGTGAAGCATTCTTCTATTAATACTCTTTTAGCCTTCTTAATTCCATGTACTTATTTCATCCATTATATTTTATAGACCTTCCAATTTTCATTAGTATATGCCAACTATTTTTCAAAAGCCAGATTCTCCCTAACTCCAAAGCTTCTTTCTTGTTTATTTTCTCATTGGATTTTGGCATTCAGTTTATATGTGCTTGTAACAGAGCATTTATTTGTAACTGTCTCCAAGACACTTTTACACTGTTTGGTTTAGGGTGTTGGGGGTTTTTTTTAGCTTAGTTGGTTTGGATTTGAATCTCTCATGCTTATGTAGACCTCTTCTTTGAAACTGAATGTCTGTGTGCTGAACTTTTTTTTGCTTACTCCCTCTACTATAATATTTAACTCTACAGAGCAGTTTGCCCTCTGATCTCACAAGTTAGATTCAATGCATTTAACTAAAAGAAAAACCAGAACGGGGTCTGTGATTGTAGTCAGCCATTAAATCTCGAATTTTATTTCTACATCCCATTTTGATGTGGCATTGACCCTGTCTGCTTTTCTGTTTGTTTTGGTTTGAGTTTTGTTGTTTTGGGTGTTTTATGTTTTGTTTTGAGGGCTTGTTTTGTTATTGTTCAGTTTTGTTATTATTCAGTTTTGTGGGTTTTTGTTGTTGTTGGTGTTTTTTATTTGTTTGTTTGTTTTTTGTGGACAGATGAAATCTCTTACTATTAATACCTCCTACTCCAAATTTCCAGGTGGTCAGTTGTTCCTGAACACTATTTTTGTCTTTAGCAATGATCAGTATTACAGCCTTAATATTATATTTTTATTACAGTAGGGGTTTCTCTTTTGCTAGACCGTTTTTATGCTATGATACTTCATGTAATCCTTCAAATACAGAGCTGCTCCCAGTGTGTGCTACTTCACTACAGGCTCTAGCCAGGCACCGCTCTATCCTACTAATCATTCTCCTTCCACCAGGTCTGTGACATGCCCATTATATCAGGGTAGCTGTTTGATGCCAAGTACTCTAGAGTCTCATTTTATTTTTAGAATGCCAGAATTAATGTCATTTTACTTTCACCCTCTCACTCAATACAGCATGCCCTGTCAGCTGGCATTTACGTAACTAATTTGCCTGCCTTACTTATCGTAATTATTATTTTATTTTCCTCCTGGCCTTTTCAGAAGCACATTAAATGTTAGTCATATACACTTTGGTCCTGTCAACTGAAACCAGATGCTCTTCTGTGACTGCCAGTTTTTCTCAACCAGCAGTTCTCTGTGACCTTTTTAATTTTGAGTTGTAACAGCCTGGTTCCATTACAATTAAGGTGTAACCTTTCTTTCCAGATCAGATCTTCTTTCTATAGGGTTCAAGGGTTTCTGACATACCTGAATCTTTCCTCCCTGAATGATTATCTGTCCCATACAGATCTTCAATTACATTCTAGACCTCTCATGTGCAACTGCTAGTTTTTCAAATGATTAAAGGTCCTTAACTTCAGCCTTCTGCATAGCATCCTGAGGTAAATCTCCAGAATATCCCTACTTCACTGGTACAATATGTACCCATGACTAATAGCTTTTTTCCTACATCCAAAGCATCCCCTCTACACTACTCCTGAAGTGTGCCGCCTTCACATTCAGCAGCCAAGTTATGACTCAGTCCTTACACCCTGGTCCTCAGGCTTAATCTATATACTTAACAGCGGAAACGTTCCAACTACTACCACCTCCATTTAAGATCTCAACTATTTGTTCCCATTTTATTAGGAACTTTCTACCCACTTTTATCTGTTTGGAGAGAGTATTTTTTAATGCCTTTATTAATTTAGTTTCTCTTTTGAAGGAATGATTACATGTGCTCTTAACTAACCCTACTCCGTGTTTATTAAGCTAGTAAATTGTAAGAAATATTTATGACCATAGAAAAAGACAACACAATGCAAAAGTCAGGCTGATTCAAGGTCTTTGTAGCTTTAAATCTCAACAGAGTATTCCCTGATTTCCCAGCTACTGTCGTTTTTCCTTACACTGGACAATCTCTTTCACCCTGAGACACAACTTGAAACAGCCTTGCAAAGCCTATTCACAGTGTCCCATGGGACTCACGGGTTCTGAAAGCCGTCAGAGTAGCCTCATTTGCCTCTGTGATTCCTAGACATTCACCTAGAGCACACAGCGATCTCCTGCTCCCCACACCAGGCTCACATCTCTCCCAGTTTTCTTTCCTTCCAGGAGCCAGCACCTCTTTTTTCTCATCTTCCTCCTGCTCTTCCTAAAGAAAACTATCACATGTTGTTTGACAAACCCTACTCCTTGCACTATACATAAAAAGCTACAAACTAATTTACAAGTAGTTTTGTATACCACTCTGGTCTAAGCTGGTTCTGTACCTGAAATCCTTATACTTATTCTAGGTAACCTTTTGTCTTCCCAATGAAAAATGTCATCCCAGTAAGGGAATATGCATGTATACATCTGTAATTTCTTCAAAGGATAAAAAGAAATCAGAAAATCTTCAGTATGGTCAGTCATCAATATCTTCACAACTGTTTCCAGAAAACAGAGTATTGTATTGCTTCTTCTGCCATCCCTTTTTCTTTTAAAATACATTTTTAACCCTACATCTACCCAAGCAAATAATACTTTTACTGATTTTCAGGTCGTGATTAAAGCTTTCAGCTTTGCTTAATTTCTTCTGAATTATCTAGACAAAGCATCACTTGTCATTTTAGAAGCAGGTATCATATCACTTCCTTATATGTACTATTCAAAGATCTATGTGTTTTTTTCTCTATAACTTTCTACTTTAGATGCATTTGTTTAACAATCCTGATTCTCAGAAAATCTTTCAACAAAAAGCAGAGACAACAAATAAAACAGCAAAGCATTCAGAAAATCATAGTTATAATTTGTCTAAAAATAAAGAAGAAATTCTAGAAATAATAGAGTTTTTTTTTTCTTGCTAGGCTATATCTGAAATAACAGTTTGAAGCATGCGTAGATTGGACTAATTATCCTCCCTAATTCTCTTCACAAAAGCGGATGCTGCTATAAATCTAGTTTATTATGCCATTGAAATTAAATTGATTCCCGAGTATTAAAATGAAACTATAATATTTTAAAATGTAATTAAAACAAAAATAGGCCAGGCTGTTGAGAAGTGCTGGAAAAATGTGAGCAACTCCTCTGTTACTGTATTGTAAATCTGAGTAGAACATTGTCTTCATGATTTTCTTAAAAGACACAAAAGAATTATTACAGAATTCCAACCCAATGCACCTATTAAAGTTCGTTGTGTCTGAAATATTTCAAAACTCAAGGGCTGAATGGTGTGGACAAGAGAAGTGGAGATGAACAAGAAAACCACCTCCAAAGCATCATGCAATTCAAATAACTTGCCAGAGGAGATCAGTGGAAATCAGTGGAAAAAAAAAAAAAAAATGCAAATCATGTCCACTTTTAGGTTTCTTTTGCTCCCGTGGAAATACTGGCTCATTTCGTTACATTTAGTAGATTCACTTAGATGGAAGTGAGATCAAGGAAAATTCCTGGAGGCATGTCACTAATTAAGATTTCCATGACACTTCATCTTCTATAGACAACTGTTTAGTTCTTACTTTCAAAGACTAGACACAATGTCATCCTCAATAAACGCCTCTCATTTCCATCTCCATATTTACGTTTGCATTAAAGCCTGACCCAAATGGTATAAAAAATAGCTCTAAAATTAAAAATAATTAGGCCTAAATTCAACTTCTATACAAATTAATTTGACTTCACAATATGAATTGCAAAGTTGTGTCCAATATTATTATATAGCAAACCAGTGTTCTGTTAAATTGTCATACAGTTACGTCATGCAGGTATCACTATTATTTTGTGAGAAACCTGTTCAATGAAGATACTGGATTTTAAGGATAAATCATTGTCAAAACAGTATGTTTGACTGAATTGAAAGGTTCACTGTAGTAAAAGAACTGCCTTCTGACCTTTTTTTTCTTAGTATAATCTCTATTACCAATCCATTAAAATATTTGTGAACGCAGAATCATAGAATTGTTTTGGTTGGAAAAGATCCTCAAGTTCATCAAGTCCAGCTGTTAATCTAATACTGTCAAGTCCACCTCTAAACCACGTCTCTAAGAACTACATCTACACATCCTTTAAACACCCCCAGGGACGGTGACTCAATCACTTCCCTGAAAAATCTGTTCCAATGCTTTACAACCATTTCTGTGAAAAATTTCTCATAATATCCAATCTAAACCTCCTCTTTTGCAGCTTGAGGTCATTTCCACGTGACCTGTTGCTTTCTACTTGGTGGAAGAGACCAATATCCTCCATTCTACAACTCAGGTAGTTGTAGGGAGTGATAAGCTCCCCTCTGGGCCTCCTTTTCTCCAAGCTAAACAGCCCCAGTTCCCTCAGCTGCTCCTCATAATATTTGTGCTCCAGATCCTTCACCAGCTATATTTCCCTTCTCTGAACTCCATCCATCACCTCAATGCTTTTTCCTGTAGTGAGCGGCCCAAAACTGAACACAGTATTCAAGATGCAGCCTCACCACCACCTAGTACAGGGGGACAATCACTTCCCCAGTTCTGCTGGCCACACTGTTTCTGATACAAGCCAGGATGCTGTTGGCCTTTTTGGCCACCTGGGCACACTGCTGGGTCATGTTCAACCAGCTGTTGACCAACACCCTCAGTAATTTTTCTGCCAGGCAGCTTCCTAGTCACTACTTCTCAAGCCTGGTTATTGTTGCATGGGGTTGTTGTGACCTAAATAGAGGACCTGGCACTTGGCCTTGTTGAACTTCACATAATTGGCCTCAGACCATATATCTAGCCAGTCCATATCCCTCTGTAGAGTCTTCCCACCCTCCAGCAGATCAAACCCTTCACCCAGATTGTTGATAAAGATATAAAACAGAACTGGCCCAAATACTGAGCCCGGGGGAACAACACTTGTGACCAGTCACAGACTAGATTTAACTTCACTCATCACAACTCATTGGGACCAGACAGACAGAGAGTTTTTTACCCAGTGAAGAGTACACCCATCCAAGTCATGAGCAGCCAGTTTCTCCAGGAGAATGCTATGGGAAACTGTGCCAAAGGCTATACTGAAATCCAGGTAGACAACATCCACAGCCTTTCCCCCATCTAATAAGCAGGTTACCTTGTCATAGAAGGGGATAAATTTAGTCAAGCATGACCTGCCTTTCATAAGCACATGCTGACTGGGCCTGATTGCTTAGTTGTCTTGTATATGCCGTGTAGTGACACCCAAAGTAATCTGCTCCATGACCTTCTCTGGCAATGAGGTGAGACTGAGAGGCCTTTAGTTCTCCAGACCCTCCTTCCAGCCCTTCTTGTAGATGGGCATCACATTTTCTGAGTTTCAGTCAACTAGGACCTCCACAGTTAGCCAGGACTGCTGATAACTGATTGAAACTGGCTTAGTGATCACCTCTGCCAGCTCCCTCAGAAACCTTGTGTGGATTGCGTCTGGCCCCATAGACTTCAGCATATCTAAGTGGTGCAGCAGGTCACCAACCATTTCCTCTAGGATTATTTGGGCTTCATTTTGCTCCTCATCCATGTCTTTCAGCTCAAGGAGCTGCGTCCCTGGAGCACAACTGGTCTTACTATTAAAGACTGAAGTAAAGGAGGCGTTTAGTACTTCAGCCTTTCTCTTGTCTTCTCTCAGTATGTTTCCTCCCATCCACCAGAGTTTGGAGATTCTCCCTGGGCCTCCTTTTGTTGCTCATGTATTGATGGAAACACTTTCTGTTCCCTTTTACTGCAGTAGCTGGATTAAGCTCTAGGTGGTCTTTGGCCCTTCTAATAACTGCATGACACCCTTGTAGTCCTGCTCAGTTGCCTGCACCTTCTTCCAAAGGCCAATAATCCGCTTTTTACTCCCAAGTTCCAGCTAAAACTCTCTATTTGTCAAAGATCGTCTTCTTCCCTCTCAGCTTGTCTTTTGGCAAACAGGGACAGCCTGCTCCTGCACCTTTAAGACCTGTGTCTTGAAGAATGACCAGTCTTCCTGGACTTCTTTGCCCTTCAGGACTGCCTCTCAAGGGACTCTGTCAACCAATCTCCCAAACAGGTCGAAGTCTGCCCTTTGGAAGTCTAAAGTAGCAGTTCTGCTAATCCCCCTTCTTACTTCTCCAAGAATAAAAACCACAATCATTTCATGATTGCTATGCCCAAGGCAGCCTCTGACTGTCACATCACCCACAAGTCCTTCTCTGTTTTCAAACGATAAGTCCAGTGGCATGCCCTCCATAGTTGGCTCACTGGCCAGCTGTGTCAGAAAGATATCTTCCACATGCTCCAGGAGCTTCTTATACTGTTTCCTATTTGTTGTATTGTATTTCCAACAGACATCTGGTAAGCTGAAGTCCCTGACAAGAACAAGGGCAAGCGATTGTAGGACTTTTCCCAGCTGTCTGCAAAATATTTCTTCTGTCTCTTCATCCTGGTTGGGTAGTCTGTAACAGACTCCCACCAGGATATCCTCCTTGTTGACCTTCTCTCTGATTCTTACCCATAAACATTCAACCCTATCATCACCATCATTAAGCTCTAGACAGCCAAACCACTCCCTAATGTATAGGGTTACTCCACTGCCTCTCCTTCCTTGGCTATACCTTCTGAAGAATCTATAGCCATCCATTTCAGCACTCCAGTTGCGTAAGTCATCCCACCATGTTTCCATGATGGCAACTACATCATGGTTTTTCTGCTGCACAATGGCTTACAGCTCCTTCTCTTTGTTGACCATGCTGCGTGCATTGGTATAGTTGCACTTCAGCTGGGCTATTGATCCCGCCACCTTTTTGCAGTGAGAAGCCCTGATTCCTATGTGACCATGTACAAATGGCAGAAAGACAGTAGATCAACTTTGTTAGAAACTTCAAAAACTCAAGCAACTTTGGCGGGAACCCCATTTATAGTCTGTTCAGATCTGGCTGTGGGCATTCCAGAAGCTTCTCAGCTTCTCTGCGCCCTGCCCCCCGAGTGTGGGCATTTGAGAAGTTTCTCACCTTGTCTGAGCTGTGGGCACGCTGGGACCCTGCCCATTGAAGGCCCCAGTTCTGAGAGGGGGATGGGCAGCTACCGGTGCTACTGCCACATCAGTTCTCAGGGCGTGGCAGGGGGAAAGTGCAACTGCCACACATGTGTATGGTCATTCACACAGAGGGTCTATATTTTCTAAAGAAGGGTTTATAATACTTTAAAAGAATACATGTGCAAGTAAAATCTGGCAAAAACCATCCCAAACCTTTTATCTAAATGCTACCTGCCAACTGCAGTCTTCGAAAGGTACTTTTTTTTCGCTGGTTACACGGATAAAAACAGATAGATTTTTATTCTTTCGAGAGCCTGTTATAATAGTCTGCAGCTTTGAGATGTAAAGGTCAATTTGCCTTTATTTGAAATGACAGAGCGGCATCTATAATGTTCTTTTACCAATAAACCTCCAGCAGAACAATCTGTAGTGCTTCCTACATCAGCTGACCAGCTTCCACTAGCCTCAATCCTACCATTCCTTCAAGGTTTTGTATCCTTAAAATTGTTACTGATAGTTTTTTTTAAGCTGACTTCAATAAAAGTTTAATTAATTCCTGTTATCAAACCTACCCAATTTAGTAACTTCAACTAGTTTGTACTTTTACAATTTAAAATATAAATGTATGCATCTGTATGTATAAATATATTTCTAGATATTATTTTCAATATAATAATGTATTATATACTTATATTTTATGTTGTGTGTATTTATATTATATTACAAGTGTTATACGATTACATATATTACAATATAGTTATAATAGGTATACACATTTACTTCTATTAAAATTAATATAAACATATAAAATATAAATATAACGTTTATATAATTCAATAATTTTAATAGCTTTAAGTTATTCAGTTTAACTGTTTTGCTTCTTTTACGATAAAGAAAGACACAAATAGCCAGGGGTCTTTGATATTGACAGTCTGTGATGATGGTTTTACTCCTGTTTTGTTTATCTTCTTATCTACCGTTATTCCTAGTATTACTTTCTCTTGTCTTACTACTGGATGAAGTGTGTGAAGTGGAAGAGACAGGACTATGAATGTAAACAAAGGCCAGAATAAACAGATACATTTTCATTTTCAAAATTAATTTTAGAACTTATTTTTTTTTAAAGTTGCTTTCAAATTAAAAAAAAGGAAACAAACAGCAACAACAACAACAACAACGAATCCTAGTAGGTTAAGGTCCCACCATTTAAAAAGATCTGTTCTGTTTCACTGTTTTTTTCCCACATTTATTTTCTGATAGAATTAACTGAGGCTCATGAATCCTCAGAAGGCATTTCTTTAGTCCTATATTTGAAAAACAGAACTTCTTTATTATTAATGATATCTTCATTTTTGTTGACCATTACACTAAGACTTCATCAACTTAGGCATTTAATTCTTGTGTTCCCACAAGTGTGAATATGCTAGTTATCTCCAAGATTACTAAAGAGAGGTAGTTACTGTCAGTAATTCCCTGACATCCTTACTCTTGCATCCAGATACCAATGTAGTCAGGTACTTAGCAACTCTATTTTGAGAGAGTTGGCAGCAAGGTCTCTGGCAGCATGAGCTCTGAGAACAATATAATTTAAAAACTTTTGTCTTGAACCAAAGAGTAGACAAAATAAATTCAACTCGTATGTTCCACCTTTTTCTTCATTAGGCTGAAACAGGAAAACACCAATAAAACAGCAACACATAGCGGTCTTACGGAGCACTGACTGAAAAATCACTGTGCAAACATGCACGTGCTCATCAGTTATGGGATATATGTAAGAACTGTAATTTCAAGGACATATTTTCTCTCGTATCTATCCATGAGTCACTTTCTTTTAATGCCTTCTCTTTCCCCAGGAAAAAAAAAAAAAAGTGTTTTGAAGCTTCAAGTAGGGCTATGTAGATGTCTTTTTATGATTTGTACTACCATCACATAGCGTGTGAATATATGGGAGATCTGATGGGAAAATATCAGGTCAGAATATTATTTAATTCATTCAAATAAACATTCATAACCACAGCAACATACTATTCACAGAAATTTTTGTGCTTCTATCTTTACCTGTTATCAACACTATGAATTCAGCTAAGCAGAACATTCAGTGTTGTTTATTAAAAGCACGAGTTTTCAAGGAGCTCAAATCTGTGCTCCACTTCGTCCCAGGAAGCTCCACTGCAAAAACAGTATTCACCTGAATGACAGTAAGATGAAACCTTAACGTGCTGTCACTTTTAGACATATAACTGCAGTAATTGCATAAAGCTAAGGTATATTCATTTTCAAGTCTTCAATGCACAGTATACAATAGATATTCTTATATCTGATTTAGGAATTGAATGAGGCAGATTAGAATACTATTCTTTGTACTATATTTTACGTGTAGTCTACTGACTGACCTATGATTTTACTTGCCATCTGAGCTTATCATACTCTCCAGCTTGTTATTGAGATGCTTTGCTTTTTAATAAATATTTTCTCAAAGTTTTGGAGTAGTTTTTTTCTCCATATAAGATGTTCAAGAAATAAGGAAGAAAGAAAAAGAGTCAAGTTCATCTAAAAACAGTTTGCTGAAAATGACTTTAAATGGCAACATCCATCCAAGTAGGAGTTTTGTGATTTTCTTATTCCCAGTCTCTCTAGGTGTGTGATTGACTCTGTCATTTGTGTATGAAGCAGGGCAAAACTGATTATACTTGCTTTCGCAAAAATTCATGACAGCAAAATACGTTCACAAAAGTACTGTCTCATAGAAGGAATAATGTGACTTCAGCTGTATGTAATAAGAGCCTAATGCCATCATAGAATTCAGGCAACTGATGGATTACATCACAGTATTGAGTTCAGGTGTCATTTTCATTTTAGCAGAGGAGAAAATGGAATTACAGATTTTACTTAAACAGAGTAAAAGTTTCAGTTTTAAAATATCCTGAAACAAGAAAAATACCCAAAACAGAGCTGGAAGTTTGAGCTAGAGGAATGTAGCCAGTATCTAATATAACTGAACACAAATGCATATGAAAAGACATTTAATGGTCTATAACTGGCCATGTCATTTCCTTGTGTTTTTTATTTCTGTCTAGTTGCATGCCCAAATCAAAACCTGAGTCTTAATAAGGTCAATATAACTAAGTTATTAATTAATTTCTAATACAATACAAATAATTAATGGGTATTCATGACTCATTTCACTCCTATTTGACTCAGTTTCTACATATTTTAGCTGAAGTAAAATATATTCTTGGTTAATATAATTTGCCAGGAATGATATTTGCATCCTTTATTTTGAATCTGTCAAACAAAAAATAGGGCCAAAAAAGAGATACGATTGCATATCAATTTTAATTGATAGATTGCAGGTTTCAAAGATCATTATCAAAGATTTGAGTCTGAAGCATATGGTTAAATAAGTCAGAAAAAAAAATAGTTTGATCAATACAGTATACATTCTTTGAACAAAGGGGTATTCCTGACTAAATGTTTAGAATTGATTATTCATCAGAATTTTAGGCACATGTGGTGGCTCAGCTGAACCAAGGTAAGTTTTCGTGCAGTTTTCTTCCAGTAGTTTTCCAGTGTTTGGCATTTGGTACAAAAAGAATGTAAGAACTCACTGATATCTTGGCTGCTGCCAAGGGAATGAAGGACCTTTCAGCTGTCCAGCTGCAGGTGCAAGATAGCCTCTGGAAGAGGACATAGTAAGACAAAATGTAAGACTGACACCCAGGCTAGTCAGTGAAGTACTCCATACCATTACTGTCATGCTACATATATAAGTGGGAAGTTGCTGGGAATGCCCTGTCTTCTTTGATGGCTGGTGTTCGTAAAAGGTCTCTTTCCCGTGGTTTGTTTACATGCTGCTGTTGATCGCCTTTTACTGGACTCACTGTGCTCGTCAGGTCCACCCTCCAGTGTTCATTGCTGGGAGCATGAGTTCTAATGCTCAGGTATTGCTTTGTAACACTCCTATTATTATTCTATTAAATCTATTTCTATTACAACCCACAAGTCTTTCCTTCTTTTCCCTTCCTTCCTTTTGGGAAGGAAACGCAAGAGAGAGCAGCTGTTAATTCTTTTAGCCATCACCCAGGGTTAAATGGTAACAACATCTTACAGAAAATTCCACCTCTTATGCCATCTACTGTAGGTGGACTGAAAGCTTTGTACAAAATAATACCTTATTAGAAGGCTTGAAACTAGATGGAGCACAATATCCAAAGACATGTATCAGTCTGTCTTAAATATTTGTCATATGTTCTGGTGATAAGGATGCATTGTTTGCAGCTCAGAGAAACAGAAATATCAGAATATTGTGACAAATGTTACCTTACTTTACGTTTATTAAAAAATATACTGCAGAATTAAGGGAAACAAAGGTTTCTTTTAGCTGCCCTAGTACCTTTCTTCATTTCAATTGAAAAGGCATGATAAACATGAATAATTATTAGCATCCAGATGAAGTGAAAACATCTTGATTAATTGTAATTGAATATCATGTGCTCTTAAACAGAAAACTGTAATAGAGTTCACCTTTTATAAAAGACTTTGAAGGATAAATTATTTATTGACGTTGAAGCACGAAAATACTCTCATTAACTTTCAAATATCTAATACTTATTCTATGAGGTACTACAGAGACTTTCTTAGAGTACAGAAGCTATAATATAACCTCATCACAAATGATAAAACATTTTATTACATAGTGCAAAATTTCCACTAACTGTTATGAAACGTTCTTGAGGCCATAGGAATACATCTTCATGTCAAACTGGATGCCTGTAAAAAAGATCACACATTGTAAACAATATATTGATTATCATAATGACAAGAGTCATATAAACAGTGTTTGATAGTTAGGTAAATAAAATAAAATAACACACACTTACTTTGTTATCTCTGGCCCTATAAATATAAATACAGAAATGTTGAAGGTTTTTTAAAATTATTATTGTTGTGGATTCACAGTCTTTATTTCTAAAGGAATTTGAATTATAGCCTTACTGAATCTCATGAAATTACAAAATGACATTACAGAACTCATTTTCCACTTTTCCATTACTATTCTAAAGTTCTGCAAAAAAAACTAAACATGGAATTCCTAGCAACAAACAAACAAACAGATATTTTTCAAATATAATTTTGACTAAATATGCACCTATGGAGGTAAAGGAGTCTGTGTAGATATTTATGTGTTTTTATTGCTGAGATTTGAAGTATGAAGTATGGACTGAACCTTGATGATACTCAATAAACTGAAAACTTAGCATCACTTTTTTGTTGTTTTTAATTAATGTGTACAGAACTTTGCCATCGTCGTAGAAATAATAGGTACTAAAAGAGTAAAACGGAGAATACATTTTCCTGATGGGTGGAAAAGAATTATCATCTGAAACTTCTGCAGAATATTTTTTAAAGTGACAATAATAGACATGTTTGGGGTAAATGGAAGTCATTACCTATGGAAAAATGCCCTTATTGTAACAGGAGACAGAAATAGTTTAATTGATAACACTATATATTAAAAATACCATCCCAGTGATTCCACTGTTTGAAAGGGAAGAAATACTAACAGACACCATTGCCTGTTAAGGTTTGGCATTTCATTACCTTAAGACATACTGCATGGAGATGGGAGCCATTACAGTGCCATTACCATAATGACAGAAAAAGTTAAAGTTCAAGTGATTGTTTTGTAGAACCAAACATATAATAAACCTCTGGTGTAGATTTTTCTTATTGCATATTTTAAAATACATCTATACCTTGAGGAAGCATCTGGCAACCACTCTCTTCATTCTTTTTTCATAGTAGTGCACTAACTGTTTTCTAATCAATAGCTTGAAGTGCACAGAGCAATTTGTCACACTTCTAGATAGTAATGTATCCATATAATAACTTCTTTAATCCATTTGGTCTATAGAAGGTAAAGGCTAAACTCAGTTCATGCTGAACTAGATTTTATCAGGATGTATGTTATGTATACAGCTGGTTATAGCTGAATACGTATCTTTCTGGAAATGTCAAGATTGCAATATCTATTTTCTTGTCAGGGTATTTTTGGTTGGGTTTTGTTGTTGTTGGTTGGTTGGGGTTTTTTTTCCAAAATAAAGGGTTTATTTTAATTGTTTGACACTATTATTTTAAACGCTGCAATATAAAATTACAGAACAACATAAAATTAAGAATACCAGCTATTAAATTTATTATAATTTTCCAATTTTTTAAAAATTATGTATTTCCACAAGGTATTTAAATTCATACCTTGGCATACCCTGATAGAAGAGCTTCAGACCTGTAGTTATTTTATCAGTATTTCTGATTTAGTTTTCCGGACTCATCACATGGCAATTACAATTTTATATTTTGTCTGGTATACATCAGTGAGAGGAGAAAAAAAAAACTAAAAACCAGTGTACTTTAGAATAATACTGAAAAATTCTGAAACAAAGTTTTCCGTAGTTTCTAGAAAAAACAAACAAACAAGTAAAAAAAACAACAAAAAAACCCAAACCAAGCAACAAAAAAACCCCATGATTCTCCTATGAAGGAAAAAAAAAAATCATAACAAGTATTTGATCCTAATAAACCCCATTCTCGTTTAGCCCACCATGCAATATTTGTATTTATGGGATTTTTCATTTTTATTTTACAAAAAGTTTGAAGTTTTCTGCAATCTTTATTTTGAAAATTTACATCTGCCATTTACCACGGCACACTGAATTCTACCAGACCCTGTGAGAAATAACCAGATGCTCAAGCATAATACAGGGACCATCTCAGCAGGAAAAAAATTCTCAAAATAAATTACAGATTTTGAAGAAGCACGCACTGAACATCAAGCAGCTATGTTACTGGGAGGAGTCTTGATTCCTTAGCATAAGAAAGCTAAGTCAAGCTTCAGTAATATTGATATGCACAAGTCTCTGCTAGAAATACCACATAATTAATTTTTCTCTGTTGTCTTCATGTTTATCTGATTAATTTTTTCTTGCCATGATTACGTAATATTGAACCACTTGTAGATTTGACTTTTTTTTTTTTTTTTTAAATTTTTTACATTTAGGGAGTATTCTAAAACGCAAACTGTTAAATATTTGGAACAGTAGAATGTTCAGTAAGACTGCTGTGTAGGCTTGCCATACATTGCACTGTCCACCTTAACAAGTGAGGAAATCAAAGTGTTATTACGATGTTTTAGATTATTCTCTTCTCTTCTTCTCTTTGTGCTCATACAACTCCAGCGTACATTCTAAACATCTGCCATTTGTATTTTCACAGCAGAACAGGAAAAGAGTTTACACACGCAGGGGAAAGGAAAAGTAATATCCCCACTAACTCTAAAGCAAATATATTACTGTTCTAATTGCTGTTCCTCAAGATAGATTTAATTGGAAATATGCTTAAAAACATCTGGAAGGCTCCCAGGTTAAGTATCTGTGCAGCTGATTCACAGAGTTAAGATTCCAAATTCCTAATGACTTTGTTTTACCATCAGTTACTGTGTTCTTCATCAATACAATTGTGACTTCTGTTAAGGACAGTGCAATATTATGTTCCTTCTAAATTACCTGTGAATATAATTTAAAACTGCTCTTCTCAACTCTTTTATTCTTGTCTGCATATAATGTCACATGATGCAACCACACTGCAATTGATACTATGTTGTGGGAAAACAAAAATATTTTATCACCATAAAAGAATTAATTATATTCTTTATATACCAGTATTTAAAACAGCCCTTCATCTTTTCACCTTAAGAAACCATTATAATACCTAGTGCACTGTAATTGATTACTATGAGTAACATTATTTTTTCTGGCTTCTGTATGCAAAAGCTCCTTTCATCCACAACTTGCTGCAGCTGCCATCTATTGTAAAAGCATGTGTGTCACACTATTTTCAGACATCTGATCTTGTTCTTTTTCTAGGAAGAGTCACAGACCTTGCTTGAACTTGTCGTAGGCTTATGAGCATGGTTGCTGGGAAAACAGGAATTTAATGTGTAACAGAATATTTTAATAAAGGTTTTTAATTCTCATCAAATGTGAAATGTAAAAATACGTCATAACAGATACATCATCTGTTCACAACTCAAAGGTTCACAAGATTCTCAGAACAGTTGAGACGAAACAAAGTATTTTTGCACACATTAAACATACCACAATTTTTATTATTTCCTCTCTACAGTAACAAAAATGTACCTCTGTTGAATATAAATTTCTAACTGTGAAAAACTAACAGCCTATTAAAGCTGAACAAAGTCTGAACCAAAGTTCAAATATTCAGTCATGATATTCCAGTATTTCCACACAGTTAATGTATAATCAAAAGGAATTTTAATCGTTCTCCTGTTGCCTGTTTTCATGATCACACAACATTTTTACAGCAGCAACTGCTTGTGTGGAAAAGTGACATTAGAAGAGCACTGAACTGCTTCACCCTTTTTTAACATGATTTATTATCTGCACACCATCAGCACAGCATTGTCAACTCACCAGCAAACACCAAGAATTACTGCATAAATCACCTGTGTACCAGCTTAAGAAATTTCAAAATTAGACTAATCAAAAAAGATATAACACACTTTGTTTCTCAGGGACAGGAAATTACCCATCTTCTATTACTCTCGGAAGAAGAAGACATGAACAACACACCAGCCTCTGTGAATCATCAAGTACTGACTGCACAAAAAGGCAATCTGATTTTTTACCAACCTTGAAATAAGGGAAAGGTTTCTTTTCCAGCAGAATTGGCAGGGTGAAAAAAAAAACTACTGATCTCAGTGTTGCCCCACAAGTAATTATATCATTTGAATTATTTACTAAAATAATTCATGTAATAAGTTATGCCCATCCTCCAAACAAATGACTAAAACACACTTTACCCCAAGGGTACATTACTAGTGCTACATGAAAGCCATGTTCTCAGTGATAAAACATTTGGTGCACATAACAACACAACTAAATCCTAAGCACATAATGATACTACTAAATACTAACTTATGCATTTTTGTGTGCTTGTACATGCTCACTCCATTTTACTGCAATCATGTTCCGCGGTTCTGACTAAAGGTGACAAGGTTCCTTAAGGTCGGTATACAAGCCACCTGATTTTGAACAGTTCATGAGACAGTAAAACTCTTGGTTCTGACCGCAGATGGAGAGAGAAAGAGAATGCCTGGACAGGACATCTTCACAAACTCCTTCCAAGAACAGACCAGTTAAGGGCAAAACCCTGTCTCAAATCAAACCTCAACATTACTAATGTTATAAAGTACTTCCTATGCAAATTCATCAAATCACCGGAAGTTCGAGAACACTTAACAGTTCCCAGATGACAGTCTTCATCATGTGAAGGGAATGGTTTTCCAGGTACTTTTCTCATTAGAAAACTAGCTCATTTTTCTTTTCTTGTCAGTACATTTAGTGTCCATGGCAAGGTGCTATCAGTCTGCAGGGTGACATATTTGGAAAGACAGCAGGGACTGTCTCATTCCAGATACAGCTGGTTCCAGTCAGTTCCAGTGGACACACCACAGGATGTGGTCAAGCCCATCAGCTGTGTGTGGTGCCACTGTAGAAATGTGTTTAAGAAAAGGCAAAAACACCAGATATAGAGCAAAAGAGTGAGAAAGACCAGAGGGAATACCAAGATCAGAGTAAAAGGAGAAGGTGCTTCATGGTGGAACAGATCTTTACACTGAAGCCCACGGAAGACCTATGCAGCTGCAGCTGGATATTCCTAAAGGAACTGCAGACCATGGAGAGATCATGCTGGAGTAGAGAAAAATTGTGAGGAGGGAGGACTGGCAGAGAGGAGCTTCTGTGTACTGACTGTAAATCTCACCCCACACACTCACATCTCCGTGTAATGCTTGTGCAGGGGCAATGGCATCTGGAGTGAAAAACTTGGGGAAGTGGGGAGGTAATGGGTTAAGATTTTTTTTTCTGTTTCTCACTACTCAAAAAAGTAATTATGTATTTATTTTAATTGACAATATTTTAAGCTATTTTTCCCAAACTTAGTCTGTTCTACTAACAGCAATTTGCATGTTTTTTCCATCTCTTTATCTCAACCCACAAGCTTTATCAATCCTCTTTTCTATCTCTCATCCCATTGAGGGTCCAGGCAGGAGAAAGCAGCTGGGTGAGCACTGGCTATTAGCCCAGACTAACCCACTGCAGTCAAACTCACAGTCTCTTGAGTCTAATGTATTTATTTGATTATCAAAGTAAATGATCAAATTTACCAACCTGTTTAGGGGCAGAAGCTGTACCGAAAACTTTCACACCAAAGTCTGAGATTTTAGTTGATGTTTTGTTGAGAAAGCTTTCTCTTCCGTATTAAGATAGAACTCAAATCTTCAAATCTATTTTATGAACAAAAAAACAGGCAAATAAATAAATATTTGTACATTAGGATCCAGCGGGCCTTTGATGCCAAAATGATCTACTCAAATGAATCCTTCAGTCAAGAGACTGCTATATGTTCTTGTTTCTTTTTACTCTCTCCATGTTTTGACCCTTCAGTTGACAAGGCACATGGTTGTAGTAATGGGCTCAGCTCAGCTCTGTGGCTGAGCTCTAGATCAGGGCATACAGAGGGGTTCTGGGAGGGAGGGAAACCCAGGGAAGAGCAGAAGGCTGCACCAGAAGCCAGCAGCTCTTGGAGAGAGGCTGATGTGACTTGGGCATCACGAGGAACAACTGCGGGGTATTTAAACAGCCCTGGGGAGCATAAGTGAACAGGAGCACTGTAAACAGGGTGTACAAAGAGGCATTAAGAGGGTGCAGCAGTTGGCACAGCAGTTTGTGCAGCAGTTCACACAGAACAATGCATGAGAAGGGCTGTGTGCCCTGCTTGCAGGTCAACAGCCCAGGGAAGTGCTCTAGGTCTCTGCCATAATGATGGGCACTCACCTCAGAGTTAAAATCAGTGTTTCTACAGAGAAAGCTCCTGAGATGTCTTAAGCTTCCCCCCAGACAGAACTGGTAAGGAATGAGACTTCAGTACAGATGAGAGGTTGCAATGAGTGCCCAGACCCTGTCCTGGAGAAAAGATAACTACATGCAAAAGATCTGTACAGGCTGATAATCTGTGGTGTCAGGTGGCCAAGCTGTAGTAAACAGTTAAAAGGCTGCACAGTATTAGAGGAGTCAAGATGGAGACAGCTAAGTGATTTCAGAACAATGTTCCTGTGGCAGACACCACAGAGAACAAGGCACCTTGGACCCTGGTGACCCACAAAAGCAGGATTATTCTTCAATTCCCACTATCCAGCATTACAATCAAAAACCTGTGAAACTTTAACAGCTGTAGACACCCATGAGCAAGGTTTGCAAGGAGAATCTGTACCAGCAGTGCATACTGAATACTGCAATGAGTGCTTGTAGCGAGTGACTCTCTGTTCAGAGCCACTGAAGGGCCCATCTGCTGGCCTGACAGGGAGTCAGGACGTATGTTGCCTTCCAGGAGCTAAGGTCTGAGATGTTGCCAAGAAGGTCCCATAGCTTGCCAAGAACACAGACTATTATCCAGTGGTACTCTTTCATGTGGGCATGAATGATATTGCAGGCCGGAACCTGGGAAGAATCAAGGAAGACTACGAAGTCCTGGGGGTGCGAGTGAAAAATATCGGTGTCCAAGTTATCTTTTCTTCCATTTAACCAGTTAGAGGAAAGGTGCAGCCAGAAATAGATGCATAATGAAAATCAACTTCTGGCTTTGTGGTTGGTGCCATCATGAGGGTTTTGGCTTTTATGAGAATAGGAAATTTTTTGACAGTATAGCCTGTTACAGAGGGATGTCTGGAAGAGGCAAGGGAATCTTTGGAAATAGGTTGGCCAACTTGGTGAGGTGGGCGTTAAACTGAAAGACTCAAGGAGCGGGGTCCGAAGTGGCAACACTCACACTGTTGCAACTAAGTGGGGAATAAGCCAGGACAACCAGAGCAGCAATAAATGTTCCTTAGCTGCCTACCAAGAGGAAAGCCAGACTAACCACCTTGAGTCTATGTATATGAATCCACATAGTCTGGGAAACAAACAGGAAGAACCTGATTCCCATGCCCAGTCAGAAAGTTATGATATCATAGGAAAAAGTGAAACACGGTGGGACAACTCACATGACTGGANTTAAACTGAAAGACTCAAGGAGCGGGGTCCGAAGTGGCAACACTCACACTGTTGCAACTAAGTGGGGAATAAGCCAGGACAACCAGAGCAGCAATAAATGTTCCTTAGCTGCCTACCAAGAGGAAAGCCAGACTAACCACCTTGAGTCTATGTATATGAATCCACATAGTCTGGGAAACAAACAGGAAGAACCTGATTCCCATGCCCAGTCAGAAAGTTATGATATCATAGGAAAAAGTGAAACACGGTGGGACAACTCACATGACTGGAGGATTGCGATGGATGGTTATAGGCTGTTTTGTAAAGACAGGCAGAAAAGAAGAGAAGGAGGAGTGGTGTTTTATGTTAAAGAGAACCTTGAATGGAAGAGTGGGCTAACAAGGACAAGCGTAAGGTCTTGTACCTAGGAAAATAATAATCCAGGAATGCAGCACAGGCTGGGATCTACCTGGATGGGATACAAGTCTGTGGAAAGGGACCTGGGGGTTCTGGTGGAAAACAAGCTCGGTATGAAGGAACAGTGTGCTGCTGCAGCAAAGAAGGCCAACAGAATGCTGGGTTGCACCAATAAAGGCGTCATCAGAGGAGGTAAAGAAGCCATTATCCTACTCTACTCAGTGCTTCCAAGGCGACACTAGGAGTACTGTGTTCAGCTTCAATCTCTGTTATGCAAAAACATGTAGACAGGCTGGAGAGGGTCCGGAGAAGAGCCACGAAGATGATCAAAGGACCAGGAAGCCTGCCACATGAGGAAAGACTGAGAGAATTGGGTTTGTTCAGCTCTGAGAAAAGAAGGCTTAGGGGAGACCTCATCACCATGTTCTAGTGTTTAAAAGGTAGTTACAAAGAAGATGGAGACTCCCTTTTTAGAAGGAGTTGCATAGAAAAGGCAAGGGTAATGGGTGCAAGTTACTCCTGGGGACATTCCGATCGGACAGAGGAGGGAAATTTTTCATGATGAGAGCAATCAGCATTTGGAATAATCTTCCCAAGGAAGTGGTGGATTCCCGAACATTGGACACTTCTAAGTTTCATCTGGACAGGGTGCTGGGATAATCTTGTCTAGACTATGCTTTTGCCAAGGAAGTCTGGATCAGATAATCCTTGAGGTCCTTCTCAACCTGGTATTCTATGATTTTTTTTTTTTTTCATATTTATCGCAAACATATTTTCCAGTTAAAAAGTGATTAAAATTGACATGTTCCCAACAAACTTTGCTTTTGGACCACGTGGCATTCTATGAGAAAGGATATTTGTTTAATTGTAAAAGTTCTGACCTGTTTCATATATTATTAATGAGAAAAAAACATACATCACACACACTCAAGGAAAAAAGTCATGATTTTTTTTTTCCACTGCAAGAAGTTTTGAGCTTGACTTACAGGCCAGTGATGTTATCTGCTTTTATTTTTATCAATTTTATATGTACTTATCTTTATTGTCTTTTTAAGCTACATGATATTAAAAAGCTTGAGAATGTCAGCCAAATTACTTTGGGAGAGAAAGGTAACTTTCTTTACAGAAAACACAAGTGTC
>VWYH01002032.1:35463-76845 GCA_013399365.1 Pampusana beccarii
AAAAAAAAAAAAAGTCAAACCAAACAAACCCCAAACAACAACAACAAAACTCACTTTGATTAAACATCTGTAGTATCTTATGACTGTAACACACCTCTTGATTCTTCTTATGAATTTAAAGTTCATTTTAAAAAGAGATTTTTTTTTAATGCTGTTGGCTCATATTCTTGGCTCATGAATATGATCTATTCAACGCTTGTTCTTCTCAATCTGCTTCTGTTGTTCTTCTCCCCTCCTCTCACATTAAAAGAAGAAAGAGATCTACTGAGAGCCCAGGCTGGATGTAATCATTAACTATAGAAAATAATCCTAATGACCTGGATGTCATGTGGAAAATAGAAGGCAATTTCTACCTTGGAAATTAGTATAATCTCCAAAAGTTGTGTCTTGTACTAGTTTCAGAATATTAAGAGCAAAGTTGATGCTACTAGATCAGTCACAATTAAATGCAGGACACAGATTAGCAGCTATTACCATTGCAAGGTTGGAAGGATCTGAACTAGAAAGGGCTTCAGACATGAAAAATTGATTATGTTCTGCCACACAAAGGATAAAAGAGAATTTAGGGATCAAAGAAAGTAAGTAAGAGTCCTTTCTTTCCCTTCCTGTCCTCCAAAAAACCAAAAGCATAACTAAAAAACTAAAAGTCAGACAAAATGTCTCAGATCATCATTAATTTAAGAATGAGATACCAAATATCCTGAGGCATAAAAGGTGAAAATGTGTTTTTACATGTTTAGTAGCTTCTGGTGGTCCATGGTAGTTCCAATAGCTAAGAACCCTGAATATAACCCAAGTAGACCTTAACTCTGCAGGTAGGATGAAAAGAAAGAGAAAACAACATAAATTAAAGCATTTATTAAGAGTTTTTTCTATACAAATTCAGCAGAAATTATCTTCTACCTTTATGTTTTCTGATGGCAAATCCTTGTGTATGTCAGGAAGATAACAGTGTAACAGAAAGAAAGCAATGAAATTTCTGAAAAAAAAATATTAATAATTTTTATACTTGTCCAAAATATTTAGCTCCATGTCCAAAATTACATGCATGAAGGAATGCCATATACTGTTCTGTTTTTTCATCATAAATGGGTTAAGGTAATGTAATCTTTTTCTTGTAATCACCAATATTACCACAGACCTGATTTAAACTATATTACCTTTCTGCAAATACCATACCTGCAAACACATTATGCTTTAGGGTTCCAGAACCTAAGGAAGAAGTGAAGTCCAGCCAGGATAATAGGTTAAAATCCATCATCAGCTCTCTCCTGGTTGCATATGCCTCTATTTCAGAATATGCATTGTGTATTTGTTTTATATGGTATCCAAAGTAAAGACCTGAGATCCATTTAATCAAAGTAATTAAGCTTATATCTAATTTTAACATGACTCATCAAACAATCTTAATGATATTGTTTCAGTGCTCTAAATTTTATCTTTATTCACGATTCTTTCTATATTGCCATGTGTCACAGAGGTACCACAAAAGTCATTTTAGGTGGACAACAACTTCCAAAACAGACTCTATTCTATCCAGAAAAGTACAGAAAATAAATCACCTAGAAATGGAGTTTATACAAATTATTTAGCACTCCGACAACATAAAACACAGATTTGGATACCAGTTGAGGAGATTAGTGGGGTATGACCACATAAGAATAATGAGGATCCACAGCGTACTTGCATTCAGTCATAAGAAACAAAATTGGAGGCCTCTTTCACTCAAAGGTACCCGGAAGAAAGAATCACTTGCCTTGGTTAGGCAAGAGCTCACTCAGGCACATATCCAGCAGAGAAAAACAACCACTTACCAAACAAGGAGGTGGGATGCCCTTAATCCCAGGAAGTCTCCTTAAACGGCATCCCAATCTAAGACAAGAGCTCCAGTTCACAGACCTGCTGCTCCGAGAAGACCACTCAAAGAGGGTCTTCAACAGGAACCCCATTTTATAGCATGGTCAGACCTGACTGTGGTCATTACAACGTGGTCTAGAAGCTACTCAGCTTCTCTGGACACCTCCTTTGTTGAGGACCCTGCCGATGGACTGAGAGTCCCACCCCTCCTGCCCCGCAGCTGGATGGAGGTGAAGGAGGACATAGCTGTCAGCACCAAGCTAGGTGTATACCTGGTGTTAGGAACAGCAGGCCACAAAAGGTGCTAAAGAGACATCAGCTGCCCTATTGAAGGCTCTAGACCTCATCAGGGGATGTGCAACTGCCACACCATGTAAAACTACAGTTCTGAAAACAATTCCTTGGTTTCATGAATGGTAAATAATTTGGGTTAGAGTTGGAGAGTTATCTCCCCCAAAATGCCAGAACTTAGAATTTACTATTTTATATTCTCAGAGCAGAGAAAAAAAAATGATGGTGTATGAAGCCAAGAAAAATCCAGCAGCAGCTTTGAGTAATCCCTGAACCCTTTGTTTAGGCTAAAGAAGAAATTTCAGGGATGGATGAGAAAATAGAATAAATGAAAACTGACATTCATCAGCTAACTTGTGAATGCAAAGTATACAACAAACTTTTTCAGCTGGGTATGCAGAACAATGATTCAAAAGCTAGCATGGATACTGAAAACATTATACAGCAGATACTGATTTCAATAATAAAAACAGTTTACAGCAGTAGCTACAGTCCAAATGATCAAATCCTGTTTTGTGTTAAAAAGGAATTTTACTGTCAATTAATGTAACAGTACTCTGTTGCAAATATAAGCTTACAGTAAAGAGCTGAATTGCTTTTACTCCAGAATGCGCCATCAGTGTAAATTTAGAGCTTGAAATGGCAAATGAAGTTTGATTTTCAGACCTAAATATGCGTTTATATGTAATCAAATAATCATTCATTCAAATGACTGATTAAAATCCCTGCTGTCGATGTGCATGCAAATTTGTCCGTGTATTTGGAATGGTTTTGTGAAGATCTTGAAGAAAGCATAATAGACGCATTCACCAACTTCTTGTTTCATTAAGGCTTATACTATAATATAAAATGCCTTACTGTATAGATATACAGACATACAGATGCCCTGCCTGCCTCCCCTCAGACACACATACATGCACTTTCCTAGGCTTTAAGCTTGATGTTTTGCTGAAACACGAAGAACAAGTGTTTGAATGTTGAAGCTTCTTTCTTAGCTTGACCTTCTTCAAGTGAGTTTGCCAGTAAAAAAATCTTTCAAAGGTATAATGGCACACATTCACCATCAATGATCAAGAAGCTTTTATTCTAAGTATTGTTAGGCTAATTTAAAATTTTCACTGAATTAAATTTTGATTTTGAAGCACATGGCAATGCAGTTGGATAAAAACTTCTGATTTTGCTAGGATTATTTGTTTAGAAAACACCACATCTCTAGACTGCAGCCCATAAATATGATTGAGTAAGTTTTAAAATATCTAGAGAAATAACCGCCATGGAATCGCAGCAACACTAATCTGCAAGCTGCAAACCAGGTAAGAAGCTAAATCAATACAGCTGATGTTGGCTTGGGATTTCTGAAAATCGCTCCTTGTGCTTTTGATCGTTACAATTCTTTATGTATTCCATGGTCAAGCTGTGCTGAACCCTCTATGTACATTTTAATCATTTTGGGTAGCTAGGTTTAGCCTGACTGTGTCTATACAAACTTCAGTCCATGACATCGGTTCTAGAACCAATACAGTTTCTGCAGCTCAAAGTCATTCTAAAATAAAGGACTTCTATAAAAACCCAATCCAGAACCTCAAGTCATATCAGACATGTAAATACCTGAGCGAGATAGCTAGATTAAACAAACAAACAAAAAACACTCCAGAGATCAAATACCTCAATTATTTTTTGAAATAAATTTCTGAGAAATGTAAATACATGCCACTTCTAAGCTTCACATGAAATTCCAAATTTTATAATATTACATAAAGGACACAAAAAAATTAATCTAAACAAAATGTTCCTCCTACAAATAATTAATGAAAAACCAAAGAGCTATACTGTTCTGAAACAACAGTAGGAAAAGATCAAAGTATTGAGAGGGTTTGAACCATAATCTCTCTATCACATAATGTATTTGAGCTAGAAGGAACTCCAAATGCTCTGTATCACATCCATCATCATATTGAATAATTACTCTAATACTTTTGGCCTGTTTTATTATTTTCTAATTTGTTGCTTCACTCAGGAAAGAGTGCTGTGTCTCTCCTCCTACAATATGCAGCTAGGTCATAAGACTTGCACTTTGTCATGAAAGTTCGCAAGGGACCTGTGCCAACCAAGAGGAAGTGATAGGACATAAATTATTAAATTACCAGAGTAAATATTTATTCATGCACATGAGGTCTCCCAGACACACTGGGGCACCCCAAACATGATTTTACATAACATCTTATAGCCTTCAAAGCTTTGGATACAATGTGATTCGACTAATCAGTAACATCTACACTACCAATCAGTAGTCATAGTAAAACCTTGCAAAGCAACTATATTTTTGCAGCATTATTTCCTCTTGTTTATTTATCCCTGGAGTCAGACATTCTATAGTTACTTTTCTATGATGCCAGACAACATTAGGAGGGCTGGGATGCTGGCCTTATCTTTGTTGTCCAGGGGTATTCTTTATAGACAGCCCTAAGCTTCCAAGAAACAAAGTCCTTATTTCCTGGGCTGGGCTATCATTTATTTTGTTTTACTTAAGCATGAACAGTACTGAAGTCTTCAGCAAAATGTCACTACCTTATTGCATTACAGTGTATAATGGGAGCTAATATATGTTAAGAAAGTTAATACACTTCCATACTGCAAAGATTGGTTGGTATAATGGTTATAGAAGGAGATTTTCTTAACAACCTGCAACAATAGAAGTTTCTGTAGTTTAGTTTTACAACATTTATAACTTGAAAATTTATTTTGAAGAAAAAATACCGTTCTTGACTGCTATCTCATAGAAAGCTGACAGAGGCACCGAGTTCGAAGGTAGACCTCTGTCCTGTTGCTGTGTCAATTACTTATGGTTAGACAGCTTTCTCATCAAGTAAGCTCTGGGAGGGGTTTTATTGTTCCTTGATTTACATATAGAATTCTGCATCTCATTAGTTAAGATCATCTATGTGAAAACAAAACCTTCTAGATCTGAAGACAAAATGGTGAAAAATGTGCCAATGTATATGCAAGATCATGCAAAGTGCTTGAAATAGTCTGTCACAGCTGAATATGAAATGGAATATTAAACAGACTGGGCTTTGTTAACAGTATATAGTAACTTAAAATATCACAAATAAAACAGTTTATGCAAAGAAAGATTTAATGAAAATAATTATGGTTGAAATTACTGCAGTATTGCAAAGATGTATCTTTTGGAAACAAGTTTAAGACATTAGCTGAACCAGCAACATCTTTCTAGTATGTGCTTCTAATCAGAGGAATATTTACTTTGACCAAATACTGCAGAATTCTATGTAAATTTCGCATTAAATGAAATTCTGCTCACTGCGAACAGGAAGAGATTCTGGATAAATACTTAATTCTTTTTTCAGCATCCTACCCAAAAACCAAAGATGGGAGGAATGTGGCCAACACTGGCTTTTACTTCTGGATTACACGGGACCTTTCCATTGCATTTATTGTTTTTTAAAAAAGGCAGGAGTCATAAATAAAATCAAGTGAATGTTTGCATTTCCACAACAATATAACATAAAACACGTATGGCTATCTGCTGCTTTATTTGGGTATGTGGACTGTCTCTAGATGCTTACTTATACAAAACATTCTCTTTTAGGATTACAGTAAATTCAGTTTGCAACTAAGGATATAGGAAGTTATCCTTACGCACAGGCCAGAGAGCTTCAAATAAATCATGTGGACCATTTCTGACCTGTGCCTAAGATAGATGAAATTTATACCAACAAAGTTGAAATACCAATTGAGTCTGAAATTATTGTCTTGTATGAAATTTCATATCTACATAAAATGATATATCAATTTAAATTTATAGGAATTAACAGAGCAGAAAAAAATGTTCTCTATAATTATTTATCAAGTATACTCTTGTAATTTTAGGTTTCATATTTTATTCAAACTTGAACTTTCACAGCAGCTCTCTACCTCGCATTCAAGATAAAGAGTTTGGGATTTTTTTTTTTTTTATAATATTAGTAAAAAATGAGTAAATGTCTTAAAAAATGAGAACAGGTTTGGAAAGACCATATTGTGGGGGTTTTTTAGTGTTTTTTTTAAATTAATTTTTTAAATTTTTGTGAACTTTTTAATTTTTGTGAACAATTAAACATAAAACAACACTGCCCATGTATTTTAAAGTTCAGATTTGAAATGCAGTGGAAAGGAGACCATATTTTTCTGTAAGAAAATAAGACAGTAACTCACTTTGAGACAAAAAAAATTAGTCGTATAATAAAACTAATATTAATTAAACTTTTTCTATTAAGTCACATTAAAATGTAAAGACAATTTTCTGGTCTTTCCTAATAATTTATCACTGGACACGTTTATGTGTGTATTCAATTATATGTATGTTTTTCTGTACTGTAGCGGTACTACTGAGCCTGAGCTTTAGTTCTATTTTCCTAAGCCTTGCATTAGCACATGGAAGAGCAGGTCCAATGTAAATGAAGTTAGAGTTTGAGGTTTTGATACCACAATTAGAATAGCTTAAAATTCTTTATTGGATTTTCATGAGACTAATCAACGCACAAAGTATTATTCAAATTGCAAGACTTATTAGTAAACATAAATTTTAATGAGCCAAATCCTGTGTATTTGTATTCCCAAATCTAATAAGCATTTTCCTAAAACTAAAGTATCCATCACATATTAATGTGTGAAAAAGAATGTCTACTTAACTCCTGATGTCTTAAATGTCAAATTCATTCTTCAGCCATGAAAACTGCATAAAAATTTCAACTTCTAATGGAATTTAAAGGTTTCATTTAGTTATAAATGTCTTTGTCTATGGACATTACAAAGTTTTTAAGAGGCACTATTAGGTAGAAGACATGGATACTTTAATTTACCTGAGACCATCATACAGTAAGCAATACTATGTTTTTCTCCTTTGTGGTTACCAAAGAAAAGGAAGTAAGAAGTTTCTATAGCATCTGGACAACAACGGCAATGCAATTTGTAACTTTTCAGTAAATTTAGCAGATGTGATCTAAAACACTTGTGTTATATATAACACGCAGCTCATTTAATTAAAATCTAAGAGGAAACAAGATGCAAAATCCATAAAGTTAATTTATAAGATGCAACTATCTAATCTAAATAAGTTGATTCACTTTCAGAAGTGTAAACTCTAGATTTGTAGCCATTTCTAGCAAGTGTTGCTGCTTTGCGCATATCATTGTGCAAATTGCATTGAAGCATGTCAAACAAATCTGGCAGTGCACAGCTTTCACATAGAAATACCAATACCTTTACATGAACAGAAGTGCTTAAATCCTATTGATATAAATGGAAATAATGCAAATTGAGAATTTTCACTCTGCATTTTGTAGAAGATCACTCTTGCAAATTCTGAACTAGCCCAGACCTCAAACCAAAAACTTTTAGGTCCATTAATACAACATGTTCAACTGATTGGTAGCAACTTTCACATGCTTAAAATGTCATGCATAATAAAACACTTCTCAGGATTTGTAAGATTATGGAAGATAGGCGGGATATTTGCAGAAATCACCAGCTAAATTCAGGTCAACATAGTTAGTCAAGAAGTAGCATATCCCTATAAGATTATCTGAGGACCATTCATGCTACATTTGGTGTACTATCTGTTACCAGTTTTGATATTTTGGTGGGGTTTTTCTCTGTTTGTTTGTTTTTTGTTTGTTTGTTCGGTATTTTTTATGTTTTTCCTCTGTACTGTTTTAATGCTGATTTTAGGTAGTGCAATTGCCTTCCCAGTTCACAATATGTTAATGAGGTACATTTCCCCAACAAATACAATTACAATGACAATTGCTACAAAGAAACATCCTACTTGCACAAAAAATGTGCTAGAAGATCACCTGATAAAATGTGACAGCATAGCTAGCAGTGCATTTTGTCTATTCTGCCCAACTGACTTCTGGAACATCTGGAGAAGACCTCTCTGGGCAACAAGTAGTAACAGAGTGAAGATGACTTTTCATAACAGGTGTAAATAATCTCCTATAAATGAGTGGCTATCTCCACTGTTTTGCTTTAGGAAATTTTCAGTATCTTCTTCATCAAAAGATAAAAAGGAGGCTAAGGCTTCCTTAGAATTAAACCTTGCAAGAGGGGTCAAGGACAACAGAAAGAGCTTCTTCAAATACATGGTAGATAAAACTAACACTAGAGGCAATGTAGGCCCACTGATGAATGAGGTGGGTGCCCTGGTGACAGAAGATACAGAGAAGGCAGCGTTACTGAATGTCCTCTTTGTATCTGTCTACACTGCTGGAGGCTGTCCTGAGGAGCCCTGTTCCCCTGAGGCCCCAGAAGAAGTCAGGACAACAGAGGAGTCTGCTTCAGTTGATGAGGACTGGCTTAGGGACCAATTAAGCAAACTGGACATCCATAAATCCATGGGTCCAGATGGGATGCACCCACAGGTGCTGAGGGAGTTAGCTGCAGTCATTGCTAGGCCACTCTCCATCATCTTTGCTAAATCATGGGAAACAGGAAAGGTGCCTGAGGGCTGGAGGAAAGCAAATGTCACTCCAGTGAGGTTGTGGAATCTCCTTCTCTGGAGACATTCAAAACTCACCTAGACATCTTCCTGTGTAACCTCATCTAAGTACTCCTAGGTATTCCTGGTGGGGGGATTGGACTAGATGATTCTTTGAGGTCCCTTCCAATCCTTAACATTCTGTGATTCTGTGAAAAGATGTGCTTAAGCTGAATTATCCAGTCTAGACAACAGAACATATGAAAAAAAAACACCACCAACATAGTTGTCCGGAGAGACTAAGCCAACACAACAAATACAATTTCAAAAGTCAGATTGACAGAATAATTTCCTAAGAATTCCTCAGCAATTAAAATAATACTATGGAAAATGGATACTCCTTTAGACCTAAGTTTGTAATTCAGTTTTCCACAGAAAATACCAACCTAGTTTGGATAAACATAGGATTACTTACTTTTCAGCAACAAATCCACACTCTTTTCCAGAAGCCAACTACATTATTGAATTTTTAGTAATGCATGAACAGCTATGATGTCTCCCTCTCAATATCTATTGTCATCAATGTCTATACCTTTGCTTACATAATTATTTTTTTTTTTTTTCCCCTCAGGATTCTGTTACACTTCTGTGCCATCCTGCTGTTTGCTGACAGGTTTGTCATTGCCAGAAAATCTGACTGGTGGCAGATCGTAGCTCATCAGCATGCTGTTCTTCATTACCTCTATCAATGTTCATATGACTGCCAGCACTGCAAACTCTAGATGCCTGCTCCTACTTTGACTACTAAATTAAAATCCATTAGATCACAGAGAACTAATTGCAAGTCAGTGTATTTGAAATACCTCACATAAATAAGTCATAGACAAAAGAAGAGAGAAATTTCTTCTTAAAACATAATTCATACTGCTACTGTACTTTTGTATATTGGAAGGCAGAGCCTAGAAGATCAATTGTACTCATTAATACTGTAATATAATTTCAGCTATCCACTCTAAAGTGAGCAGCAGAACAATTAAGGACAATAAATATCTCATAGTCAGCATTTTGATTAATGTGTAGTAGCACAGCAAGCTAAACCTGTAGTTTTCACTTTACCAAAACTGTTTCCATTCTTATTTGTACATATCAGCTTTCATAATCTTGCTTTATTTTTAGTAATGTTAACATCCTCATTATTTTTACTATTTTTAAATGAGAATCTGAAAGTTTTTCTGGTTTAGGAAGCAGTAACAAAGACAAGCTCACAAGCTATTCCACTTACAGTATGATAAGAAAAGTATTTGAACATAAGTGTTGGTTTGAGCTTTGGGGTTTTTTCCCCCTTTTTGCTTATGGACATATAACTTGTTACTTTTGCCCTTAACACTTATTCAAAGCACTATGTTAATTTCGGGTCAATATTCCTTGTTTGATGTTTCTTCCAAATGTAGCATTACCAAAGTTTACGTAAGAGGTCTAGACTGTCTACTGCATTAGACAATTGTTAATATACAGTTTGAGTCTTCCCGTCCTATTCAGCAGAGATGAGATACTTACATGAGATCGTAACCAGATAACTTCTCTATTGAGCTAATACTTGGATGCGTAAGTATAATATTGTGATGGCAGAAACACTCATCTGTGAATAGCTAACGTCATCTATACCAGCCCTAAGTGTCACTGTTCACCTCAGATTTTTAACAGGTAGAGACAGCCTAGCCACACTGAAGGACCACAACAGTCATAAATTTAGTTTAACATTGACCTCTGCAACGTCAGACAATCTGTTGCATTGAAACAATCCAAGATATAAGAAGTCAAGCCTTACAAATTTTATGTGGCAAATTCTGTGCCTTCCTCCAAGCCTTTCAGACTCAAAAATTATATCACTGTACCTTTTTTTTTTTTCAGGTTTTCTTTATCACCAATCTAACTTTTCAGAACCAGTTAACTGTTACACAAAACAGTCTATACCACTGAAAGAATGTACTGTAGATTTCTGCAGGACACATCTCTGGTTTTAGAGTGCTAGAAGGGTAGTACTAGGATTGACCTGGGCAGAGTAAGTGGATTAAATCTCTAACCTCAATATCCAGAGTTCAAATGAAGGATGTTCTATTAAACTAGTTTAACTGAAAGTGAATTTTGATGGGGATGACTGTAGCCCACCTTGTCCTCTTTCCAAAGAACAATTAAATGTGTAAGACATTAATGACAATATTTATCTGATGTGATCTTACAAATTTGATTTCATGAGGGTTAGGTTGCTAACAGGTTTCTTCTTTAAGCAACCTGTTAGAGTGTTCAATTTTCCTCATCGTTAGAAATTTCTTCTCTAATATACAAATATTTTCACAATGCTTTTTAACCTACTGTGTAAAAATACTTTCGCAAAAGATAGATAACATGCAAATCACCAAAAATTCTTCCTTTCCTATAGAATATCCCTAGATATTTCACAAAATATTTGCCACTGGCAAGTTAGTATATAACTGTTAGTTCCACATAGGAAAGGAACAACATGGCTTACAGGGTAACTGAGATATTTGGAGTCGTTCATTTGCTGAGTCTGACCTTATCTGTTTGGGGAATTTATACTGACATCCATCAGCATGTTGCTTTGCCTAACAATTAGCCTGTATGCTTACAAAGATCCTTAAGCCAGTATAGTAAATCTACGGCAGCAGTTCAGGACTGCTCAGCAGATGAAGCAAAAGGGGTGATGTCACATGATGCTATCCAAGAACTGTGTAGATTTTCTACTATCACATGAATTGTCTTACATTAATAGAGTGTGACTGTGATGAATGTTGGCACAAATCTGACAGTTCATGCCTATGTCCACAGTATAAACACGATAAATATGAGTAACTTTGATGGGGGAAAGTTATTGCAAATTGTTTCATGGTTCAAATTAAATGAATGGAAATAAATAGTTGGTTTTGATTCTGTATGTACTTTCAGAGACAGAACTTGTCATGATAAGCAGAATACAAAGGGTTATTTCTACCTGTAAATATTTATCTTCGTATATACGTATGTATATATGTGTATAAAGCCCAGCTTTTGAATGAGATACTTGTAGTACCAGTATAAAATTGCCGATACCTATGGATTGCTTCAGATATCTGGAATTGGTATAAATTCGTCCTTTATGCATGAAAAACATATTAACATCTATCAGAAGATAATCAAAGAGGAAGTGCACAGAGTATTCAGTGACAGGCAATTTCAGAACAGACTATGAATAAAGTATCACTGGTGTTAAAACATATATTTTTATATCTTTAAATAAGTGACTAGCTTGACATTTTAAAGATATGCTGCAAAATTTATACAATTATTTCTGTATATCATCTGTCACATAATAGGGATGTAAGAAACTCTGCTGTCTTCCACAGAATACAGACTTTTGCTCACCTTTTAACAGAGTACTGCAAGATTGCCTTATAGCATGAATGAAATTAGCTTCTTCCATTAGAAAGAAAACTTGTTACAGTTGTTGGCTCAACTTGTTTTACCATCAAACATTTTAAACATTGAACATTTGCTATAATGTGTCGTGTGTAGGCAGAATATAATTTATAAGGCATTTCATACTTTACAAGTTATAATTTTATGTTGTTCTTGGGGATAATTCTTGAGGGAAGGAACTGATGAGAAAAAGAAGCTATCATATTCACTACTTTTACAAGAGATGCAGTATTCTTCTCCTGCATAACTATCTGTATAGGTTTAACAGAAATTGAAGATCATTATACAGAAGTTTTTGAAACCTAGTGGCTTATATGGTTTGAAATAAGAATATGAATATCCTACAAAAACAGAACCTACATGCACTTGGATAGCACTGTTAATACTGTATTCAGAGCAAACACAATTAATAGTGTAAAGATGCTGAATCAAATGAAAAAAACATCCGTACAAACGAAAATGTGTTGGAAGGAGGACTGAAAAAGTTAGAAGGTGGACCAAAGGGTACTAAAATATACTGCAAAAGACAAGGGTCATGAGAGATCAAGATATTTTATAGGTTAGAGGAATTTAATCTTCTTATGATATATAAAAAATGCAGCCAAGTCACAATTAAATTTTCAAAAATTTCCAGATTAAACAGTAAAACATAGTTTAAAACATGGATTTTTATCGAACTTATTATCCATGTCAGGTTTGGTTTAGCTTTTTCTTAGACAAATCCTGGACATTTTCTGAAGCACTAGAGACTCCGAAGTTTGCTTGACTAAAATTCAATGGCTATTGCTGAGCAGTGCTTGCACAACATCAAGGTTTTCTTTTGTTGCTTTTTTTTTTGTTTTCCCTCTTTGTCTACACAGTGAGTAGGCTTGGTGGGGGTAAGAGTTTGGGAGAACACAGCTGGGACAACAGACCTGAACTGACCAAAGGGTTATCCCATACCATATGACACCACGTACAGCCATAAAATCTTGAGTAAAGGAGGAGGAGGAAGGTAGACGCTTGTGGTCACAGTGTTTATCTTTCCAAGTAACTGTTACACATGCTAAGTCCCTGCTTCCCAGCAAGTTGCTGGATATTTGCCTGCTGATAGGAAGTGTTGAATGAATTCTTTATTTTACTTTGTTTGCACACAAAACTATGCTTCACTTGTCTTTATCTCAGCCAACAGATTTTTAGCTTTTACTCTTCAAATTTTGACTCCCACACCACTGAAGGGGAGTCAGCAAGAAACTCAGTGGGGCCTTAGTTCCTCGCTGGAGTCAACCTACCACAGAGAAAAAAGCTTAGCTGAAGAGACAGAACTGCCAGTTCAATGTATGACCTCCTGCATCTGCCTGACATAGAAAAGGGAGTTCTGCAAGGGAAAGAAGACTTCTTTTCTCAAAAGAGATCTCACCATTGCCCTTTCCTCTTGCAGGTCAAAATTAGCATAATATTGTTTGTGTCTCTGAAAACTGTTACCAAGTACACAGTATTTAACATCAGCAACTGTAAAACTATCACTCTACAATTATTATTGTTTTTCTTTCTTCACAGTTATGACTATTACACCATACATGATCCTTTGTTTTATTTAGTCTTCCAAACGGATCAAAAAAAATCAGTCTAGCATTTGCTGTTAAAGGTAATAACCATGTTTCTGAAAGGCAGAGGAAATTTGCAGAATAAAGTGTCTCAGGTTTGTTAGTTTTAAAAAGAGAGGATGAATTAGGGTATTTTTCTTCCTGTACTTCTTTTTTAGAGCCTGAAAAAAAGCCTTAGTTTTAATGTTGATCTTATTTGGAAACATGAAAAGTTGACAGTTGCCTGAACTGTTCAGAAAATACATCTTTATGATAAGCACAGGCAGTCACATAAACTGCAGTCTTTAACAACAAGATTAAACTAATGCCTGGCTATCTAGGCCTTATGGAAATTTTGTTTCAGTTGTTTCACTCTCTGAGCTCTAACAGCTCTGCAGGAGAACCAAATTTTTAAAAATACAAAAATAAACAGGAACGCATAAATAAGATAAGCAACACTGTGATTTTTTTATAAAAGTCCAGACCATACTATTAGGAGAGCAACAACAACATCAGTTGATAAAAGTGACATATTAACTACTACTGGTATACCGCAGTTTTACACTTATATACAAAATACAGAGGCAAGTGGTTTGTATTGTTCTTCTAAATAAAAAATTGCCAACATCCTCCTTCTTCTACCTGACAAACTGAGTATATTATTTCTGCTAATACAGTTATTTAATCTGATATTTGTTAAATTAGATGCCTTGTTTATAAGTCTTAAATTATATTAACAAACAAAAAACAACACAAACAAACCTCAAAAGATTGACCTCCTCCCTTTTTAAAACATCTTTGAAATTCCATACAATTTTAGGAATGTAGCAAGATTTTAATAAATGAACAGGTTGAAATGGAAGAAAAATTACCTATTATGAGACCTCTCAAATAGCCTAAGTCGCACGTGGCTCCTTGAGCTCTAGGGAATGAGAAACAGATCACAGGTACATTTCCACCACTAACAATCCTGTGTCCAATACTACTGCTAATTTATAATCACATTTGAGTTAGTCATCTAAACAGTAACTCAGCTGTCTAAGAATATTTGACACCAACATGCTTTTATTTTTTTCTTTTCCTTGGTTGTACTTCAATTTGTATTCATGGCAAGTTCAATATGAGTGAACAGTGTGCCCTGGAAGCCAAAAGGGTCAACTGTGTCCTGAGATGCATCAAGCCCAGCATGGCCAGCTGGCCAAGGGAGGTGATTGTCCCACTCTACTCTACACTGGTGTGGCCTCACCTGGAGCATTATGTGCATTTTCTGATGTCTCAATGTAAGAACATCAGATTATAAGAGTGTGTCCAGAGAAGGGAGAGCAAGATGGTGAAAGGTCTCAAGGGCAAGACTTATGAGGAGCAGCTGACATAATTTGGTTTGTTTAGCTTGGCAAAGAGAAAGATGAGGGGTGACCTCATTGCAGTCTTACAGCTTCCTCAAGGAGGGCAGTGGAGGGCAAGATGCTGATCTCTCTGTGGTGACTAGAAATAGGACTCTAGGAAATTGAATGAAGCTGCATCAAGGGAAGTCCAGATTGGATGTTAGGAGAAGGTTCTTCACCGAGATCAGTCTCTGGAACAGGCTCCCCAGTGAAGTGGTCAGGACACCAACCCTGTCAGAGTTCAAGCGGTATCTGGATGATTCTCTTAGTTATATAGTTCAGTTTCAGATAGTCCTGTGAGGAGCAGGTAGTTGAACTCAATGATCCTTAAGAATCTCTTCCAACTTGACGTATTCTATGATTTGATGATTATACGAAGTCATTCAGAAACATCTCAGTGTTCCAAAGGTGATTGATAGATACATCTAAGACAGCTGCTACTCTGGTTTTAAGTCATCTCAGGATTTTATTATTTCAGGAGAATTTCCAAGTATCATGTCACAGAAGGGTCCTTACCCTGGTTATATTGTTTGAGTATCATACAAGTATCACAAGGCAAGATGTAAGAATATAGCCCCAGCATTCATGATTTGTAGAAGAAAAGCTGCTTTGTACAATGGAACAATAGAATACCTTGTTGCAAGAGCTACAGCACAGGAATGGGAAGGATTTTCTAAAACTTAACAAGAGAACTAACTGTGCTGTGTAATGTATCAGAGATATGTCTTTAAATTCATGTCTTCCCCAGTGATTCCCTTTCCTCAAATCAGCAATAATAATTTAACCTTTGCCTGTGTTCATGTCTTGCCTTTGATTTGTATGCAGCTTTTATCTTTCCAGTGAAGTACATTTGGAGTAAATATTCACCTAATATTGTGGAGAAATTTTGACTCTTCAATGTACCAATTAATTATCTTTAGCACCGGGCCTGTCAGTGCCTTAAAAAGAGATATTTGGACAATCCCATTAATAACATGCTTTCTCTTTTTTATCAGCCCCAAAGTGGTCAGGCAGTTGAACTAGATAATTGCCATAGGACCCTTCAAACTATATTACTGTATTCTAGTCTAGTCTAGTCTAGTCTAGTCTCACCAAGTTTAGTCTAGTCTAGTCTATAAAATCATAGAATCATTGATACTGAAAGGTACTTCTGGAGATTGTCCAGTCCAACCTCATTGTTCAGAACAGGGTCAAAATTAAGTATTTATTGCTACCAATTGTTACTGTTCCTACCAAAAATTAAATGTTAACCTTTTTTTTTTTTTTTAAAGAAGAAAATCCTTGTTCCTCAAATGATCCCAGGTAAGACATGAAATAATAAAAAAAGTAATATTTTAAAATGTATCTTTTGTACTTTGTAAAGCTTAAATTGAGTAGGAAAACAGTTCTGAGATTTTCATAAAGGGTAAGCATGTGAAACTAAATCAGAAGAGAGATTGTATTTGCTAGAAGGCCAAACAATTCTCCTGAGAATTGTATATAGCCCAAAAAAGGAGTTTTAACATGAGTAGAAGAAAGACATACAAGTGAAGTAATGATTTTTTTTTTTTTTTTTTTTTTAATATGGAAGGACTATTAGGCTGTAAAGAAATTTAAGCCATAAACGACCTATAACATTTTCAAACAATTCTGAAAGGAATTACGTTTCGTGAGCTATAAGTAGCTATAGAAACTAAAGCACAGATCCTTCAGTCGCTGTTTTCCTTGATACTGGAACTGCACTGTGTTTTCAAGTATTTAAGAATTGTTTAGACTTAAAAGAAATCTTATCGTAGTGGAGGGTCATAGAATAATTTAAGTAGAAGGCAACTCTGGAAGTCATTCTATTCTACAGCGGTTAATCTGTCTATGCCTCCTATTTTTCACCTCAATATGTCCCTAAAATTTCCTCACTGAAGTGGATTTTTTTACATGGTAGTAATGTACTATATAAAGCCATGTGTTAAACGTATATTAAGTATATTTCTACCATGCAAAATATAATCTGCAGTTGTAAAGCTGTACATTGGATGCCTGGAAAGCACGCCATAAATCCAGAAAAGACAACTTTAGAAAAAAGTGAAAAAGTAGATTATATGTGTTAACATTTGTAGACATGAGTACACAATTACAGGATTTTGGATGTATGGCTGTCTTTAGATGTTCTAGCTCCATAATAATGCTATAGTTGGTGAGTTATTCTTAGCATCAAAATTATAAAACACACTAATTAAAATGCATGGAGAAGCATGACGTTATAAAATAAAGCATTTATGCACTTCATGAGTCATACCCATTAACAAATTCTGATATATATGCAGGATTGCTGTTTGCCTGAAGACACTGAAGAGTGACTCTGAGTAAAAGACCAAAAGAGACAATACAATTTTTTCTAGAAACCTGTCAAAACAAAATTAAATTTATAAAATATGACAAAGAAATACAGGGAAGTTGTAGCCTTTGATGAGTCATTCTTGAAATGCAAGTATTTTATAAGTGAATACATAATATTTTATGTATTTGTTAAGCAAGTGACTGACCCAGAATATGACAGTAACAGTAGCAGTACTGATTATGATCACATAGATAACACAAAGCAGGGCTTTCCTCCATAAGATATTGAGTGTTTCTTTCCTACCAGCCATCTATCATGCACAGCATCACCTCTCACTCATTCAACACTCTCCTAAATATTTAGAAGTTGAGTTTTAACCTTTTTATCAAGTTGTTTGGTAAAGGTATTCTGAACACTCGAACACAAGGATTTTAATAAACTATTGAGAAACCAGATAGCGTCTGTTTATTAAAAGAACTGTTGAAAGTACAAATATAATTCCTTTTACCTTATCATCACATTTTTCCCGTTCTTTCTCTATATACGTCTACCAATATTTTTAAATTCCTTTTAGTATGGATCTAATTGTTCTTAACACCATTAAGATGCCATTAATCATTAATCTTAGTGACAGGGATTAACTTAAAAAAAAAAAAAGTTTAGTATCAATACAAAGATGTTAGCTTTTAAGTATTGTATCTTGAACACATTTTTCAAGTACCCTAGGAATTAATTTTTTTTCTATTCATATAACAACAAAAGCCATATTTGATTTCTTTTAAGTTAATTCTTTCCTTCTGTTTTACTTGACTATTATTTTTTTCTTTATAGAAGGAGTTTAAGGTACTTAGGCTTAAAAACAGGTTAATACTTCCTGAAGTTAAACTAATTTAATCCTTACATCTACTTCCATTTTTAGATATTTCGCTGTATGACAGTACTTGCAATATTTCAGGTCTTAGTTGGAAGAACAACTGTGTTCTAAAATCTGCTGAATATGAGTATTTTATTAAGCGTTCAGGACTGGAGGTTCACTGGGTGCATAGTCTCTAACAGCAGTTGTTTAATAAAGCCGTTGTTTAATCTGTGAAAGTTATTATATGGCTATAAAATTAAGAGTGATTTCAGTTCAATATCTAGAATATAAGTAACTGGTATGTCATGCGCCAGTTTAAAGTTGTTATTAACTGAAATACAGTGTAGCACAAAGATGCATTTCACAGAAATTATATAATAGAACAATTATTTTTACTTTTTAGACTATGATAGTTCTCATTTCATATCACTTCTCTCATCCTGTAATACCAAGATTCTTAAACACTCGGTCGTCCTTGACCGAGATTTGATGCAGAATTAAATTGCAAATCCTGGAGTTTACCTTAGTTATTCTATTTCACAGCCTGTGACAACTTCTCTGCTGATTAAAATCCAGGGAAAAGCATCTCTATATAAATAAATCCTTAGACATTCCTACTAGAGATACTACATACTGTAGAGATAAAATTAAGGTTTTGAGGAAAAAATTAGCTACAGTTTTTATTCTAAACATTCTCTGTAAATTTCTATAAGCATCAATTTTTTAAAGCACAATAACACTCTGATGAGACCAAAAATGTTGAGTATATGGAATAATGTACTTTGCCATTCTTCCAAAAATCTATTAAAATAAAGAAATACGGTATTACAGTAGCATTTTGGGGTCATCACTATGAAAAATACGAAGCAAAAATCTAATTCTATTTTGTGTCAAATTCATTTTTTTAGAAATTACTATGAAAAACAATCTAATATAGAAAAAAAAATCTTTTTTTTGTGCAGTTATTTTAGATGGTATGGCATTTCACATGAACTTTGAAGTCAACAGCTGAAAGATAATAATATGGCTTGAGTGTATGGACACTGTTTACTGAATTTCTGGAAATATCATGAGTAAACTGCTCACCCTGAGTAGGGTGTTTTAATCATTCATTGCTTACCTAGGGTCACTCATCTTTTGAGGTAACAAATCTGTTCCTGTCTCAGAAAACAACCTTTAGCTCAAATGTAGACTACAGGAAGACAATAATTTGCGCAGAAATGTCTCTGGAAGTTTTTAGACAGTCTTAAGCTTTGCTCCCTGTTGTGCCTTAGGCCCTTACCTGTGCTGTATGTTGATATTCAGATATTCAACCAATCTGTAGCTGAATTAGAGTGTGTTTCTCTGGCTAATCTTACCCAGATCTGGCTTATCTGGCTTATCTCACCTCTTCTTGTTTCCAGGCCTACAACACAGGATGGCTTTAAGTGAACATTAGGTAATTTGAACCTAGATACTGACTGTAATTCTGCTTGTTCATCTCTTGCTCCTGAAAACTGAGAGCATTGAAGTTCTGCAGTACTTAATTGGTATTCATGAAATGTTCCCGCTAGTGAGAGGTTGTAATAATGTTACTTTCCCTAAAAATTAATCATTACAAATTACATTTTAAAAATAAAGCACTGAGTCAAGACATTCTGAAGTATAGCTTTCCCTCAAAAATTTCAAACGAATGTTTTAGATGTTTTACATATCCTGTTATGGAGTCTAAAATGATTTAATTTTTTTTCTGGAAGAAAATATATAACAAAACATCACTTTTTTTCTGTGGGAAATCCTTTTCTGCAGAATAGAAAATGATAAAAACCTTCCAGGTATTTGAGAGATACCTGTTCAGCAGCTGAATGACATTTAAATATTTTTGTCAAAGTGAAATTCCTGTCCTAAAGAAAAATTATGACATTCCCTTAGTGTATGTTCAAAATCAGACAAAAGGTTCTGATATGTCTTCTTGAAAGTTATTGAAAGCTAAATAGAGAAAGCAATAGAAAAATTTACATCACAGGAAGCAAGTGCTTGAGTATATTGACAAGGAAACCTAATGAACTTCTCATGCACTCTAAAACATGTCAATTTCTAATTTCAGTTACTTAATCCATACTCTCTTTTTTTTCTTTTGAACATACAAAATTAATTAATAACTGCAGCCATTGCAGTCATCGTTCAGTTTTCATCACCAGTTGGGAATTCACAATCAATTAATAAGAAATTACATGAAGTAAAAGTACAGTTCCTGTTACTGCAGATGAAAGTTTCTCATAACTGTAACTAAAAGATCTTAGCAAGAAATAACTGTTGAATATTATCTTTGATATTAAAACTTGTTAAATATTAGGCAGCCTGGTCACTGTAGGTTTATGTTTCTGTAGAATAAAGACAAACAGCAGAAACATGTATATGTTTCCCGTTTTTCTCCACTGTATAAACATCAAGATCAAAAACTTCTGAATATAACAGTTCTGTTAGATGTTAGATGTCCTTTCTCAGCAAACACAATATTGCTGTAAATTGTTTAATATTAAAATCAGTAAATAGAATAAAAAATAGAAATAGAATATTTCTAATTATGCATATTTTAATTTACACAACAAAATCAAGATAATTGTTCCATAACTAGTGGTAGAATTGTTGAAAGGCTTGCAGATAACACTCTGCAGTTCTGAATATAATATTCCTAAACAACATTTTGCTCAGTGTTAGCCTTCATTCTGAGCTGGTACATGTTCAATAACTGCCTGAAATGCAGCATCTGAGAGAACAGAAAGAACAGAGGATTTCATTATTTTGTTTCCACACCCACAGCTGTTATGTTTGAAGGTAGCAACACTGTAATTCTAGAGCTCAGGGAATACAGCTTGGGTTTAGATGTAAGAAAATATTTTTCCTTTCACAAAAAAACCCCAATAATTCCTAGTGATTTCTCCTCTTGTCCTGCATCCTCATCCAGCTATTTACTGCTGCTAGGGAAGAGAGGTTATGGACTGCCATTTGAAACGCTTTGAGCAACTTGGAAAAATAACAATAAAATTGAAAAAAAAGACCACATTCTAAAGTCAGACACAATATTGCTTTTACTAATTGAAAGGATAATTATCTCACACAAACTTACCCATGAGTTACACAAAACCTGCTTTCAAACTCTTGAAAAACAGAATGATGTGTGCATACACATATGCATATGTGATGGCAATCAACATCAGACATCTATTAATGCTTGTAAAATTACCAAGCTTAGCAGAAGCAAAATATTTAGGTTTAAAGTTTTTAAAGTATTTTGCCTAATTTAATAGGTAAGAAACTTATCCAGTGAGGTGTCTCAAGACTCCAATGTATTGTTTTCTTAACCAGCAAAACCTGCCTAAGAATTTCAGCACCTAGCAACTGAGAAATTAAGTTAGAGGTTTAAACCAAATCTCTTGACTACTTCGGTATTTTACTTTTGGAAATAATTTACAGGGAAAGTCCAGTTAGACCAAGGCAGCTAGTTTAAAATAAATACCTCATTTGGAAGTATCTTCCCTGTTTGTTTGTTTGTTTTTTCTAATAGTGTAAAAAGGCTGACTACTAATGAATGAACTACAAAAATATCTTTTTCTTAAGTCTTTCCTCCAATGATACTTTGCTCTACTTATTCATGCAAATTACTTATAACAAGTTTTTTCTTAATTATGACTGCTTAACATAGTCACATTGTTTCTATTCTGTTTGGATGCATGTGGAAGTTATATATCAAAACACACATCTATAGATGGCTATAGAAGCATTAAAAAAATGATGCAGAATTATTCAGTAAGTGAATATTCATAGAAATTTGTGTTCTGCAGGTGGGCCTAGAAACAGGTGTTTGTTCTTGCAAATGTTCACAGGAGACTGAAAATGAACTGGTAATACTAAATTGCTGATATTTCTCTTAGCTTTTACCTATCACCACAACTAAGTCTTGTTTATATAAATTAGTAACTGTCATGTCAATGTTGACACACTACTGACAAGTAAGTCAGATATTTTGCCAACTAATAAACCAGAAACCAAACAGCCAGAAAAAAATATAAGTAAAAGTATCTTGATTTCTGTTGAGCTTTGATTCTGACTACCTAGTCCGTACAAGCATAATTTTTCTGTTAAATTCTTAAATGTCTGGTGTCCATTGTTTCTAAATAATATAAAAAGTCACAAACGTGCATAATCATTTTGAAGCAGGCATATTTACAGAAAGCAATGCTTATTAAAATGTGCAATTTTTGTTAAATAATCATAGACTTCAACTTCATGCCTTGCAGTATTTTTTTGAGTTTATCTTACACAGAGACATTAAATAATATATAATGTACATTTAAGATAAGTGCATCCTATCATAAGGTAAAGGTAGATTATCACGGAAAAAACAGGAGTGACCACTTTGAAACCTATAACTCCGAGGAATTAAAACCAGAACTCACTGAAAGCATATCTAGACTTGCTCCTTTTGCCTACCTAAGTATACCCGTAGCCTACAATACCTTGTCTACCTCGACTTCAGCAAGGCTTTTGACTCAGTCTCTCGCAACATCTTCACATGTAACCAAGGAAGTGTAGGTTGGATGAGTGCACAGTGAGATCAACCAAGAACTGGCTGATGGCAGAGCTCAAAGGGTTTTGTGATCAATAGTGTAGAGTTTGGTCGGAGGCCTGTAGATAGTGGTGTTCCCCAGGAGTCAGTATTAGGTCCAGTCCTGTTCAATCTGTTCATCAGTGACCTGGATGAAGAGACCGAGTGCACCTTCAGCAAGTTTGCAGATGATACCAAACTGAGGGGAAGGACTGACACACCAGAAGGCTGTGCTGCCATTCAGTGAGACCTGGACAGGCTGGAGGACTGAGCAGAAAAGAACCTGATGAAGTGCAACAAGGGCAAGTGTAGGCTCCCGTACATTGGATGGAACAACCCCAGGCACCAGTACAGGTTAGCAGCGGACCTGCTGGAAAGCAGGACTGCAGAGAAGTCCTTGGGAGTTCTGGTCGACAACAGGTTGACCATGAGTCAACAACCTGCCCTTATGGCCAAGAAGGCTAACGGTATCCTGGGGTGGATTAAAAAAAGTGTGACCAGCAGCTGGAGGGAGGTTATCCTCCCACTCTACTCTGCCACGTCTGGAGTACTGTGTCTAGTTCTGGTCTCTCCAGTTTAAGAAGGACAAGGAATTACTGGGGAGAGTCCGTCGGAGAGCTACAAAGTTGATTAGAAATCTGGAGCATATTATTTATGAGGAGAGACTGAGAGAGCTGGGGTGTTCATCCTGGAGAAGTCTGAGAGGGCATCTCATCAATGTTTATAAATGTCTCAAGGGTCGATGTCAAGAGGATGGGACCAGACTGGTTTTAGTGGTGCCCAAAAATAAGATGAGGGGCAATGGGCACAGACTGAAGCACACGAAGTTCCATCTGAATATGAGGAAAAACTTCTTTACTTTGAGAGTGAAAGAGCACTGGAACAGGCTGCCCAGAGAGGTTGTGGGGCCTACTTTTCTGGAGACATTCAAAACCCACCTGAATGCATTCCTGTGCAATCTACTCTAGGTGTACCTGCTGTAGCTGGTGGGTTGGACTAGATGATCTGCAGAGGTCCCTTCCAACACTAACCATTCTGTGATTCTGTGAAATGTTTCAGTGATGTAGAGTCATTCCAAACTGCAGAGCATTCAAATAGAGTTTCCACAGGACTTGTTGTCCACTGAGTGATGATAATATAATTTAGACCAGAGTTTCAAATACTTTATTATTTGAATAAAAGTACTATTCCATTCTAAATTCTTAGAGAATAGACTGAGTTAGCTTATTGAACTATTTAGTATACTGCTTCTTATAGAACTTGCTTAGAAAGTGTTTATATGGAATTTGCTTAGTAGAACTAACTTAGTTTAGGCCACAAGCTGTGATCTTTTGAACTTTCTGCTTAATTAAGCAAAGAAAGGCCTCTGAGTCAGTTAAAGCTGGAAGACCAAGGGAGTTTTTGATCATTATCAGGATCTGTGTCCTGGCAAACTGGCAGAACAATAGCAACAAAAGCAGAAGTTGAACATGGAAGGAGAAAGAATAGCTGAACAGACCATCAAGTCACTCATGATTTCGGAGGGGGCAGAATAAGACAGGACAGTAACAACAACTTTCAATATCTTTTCAAACAGAATGGGAAGAGCAACTGAAATGTAAGAGAACAGATTAGTCCTATAATCCAGACCAGTCCTCTTAATTATTTTTATCTGTACTGAAGCAGAAATCATTAAATGAGACTTGGCAGGTAATAAACTGTTCCTGTCAAGAAACAGAACTGTCCATGTGATGACTAATAGATATTACCCATTATGATTTACTTTAAAATTATCATATATCAGTGGGGTCTTCTTACAGAGATGTGAAATCCGGTCACCTTATCAAGATTTTCCATTGTATATAATTGCCTTTAACTAGCCAAAGCGTTTAATGGAAAACCACATCATGTGAGGAGGATAGGAAAGAATATTTCTGAAATCTCTAAAAAATAGTATTTACAGCACTTAAAACAGCTGTTCAGTAGTCTGATGACATCTTCATTGATCTGGAAGGAAGAAACCAGTCAGGTGAATAATAACTTCATCTGCTGCAAGGTTTCTCTAACATCTTCATTTATTGCATGAATGCATTTTTCTATTAAATTCTCCTATACTTTCCTCTCACAAAGCAGTGAATACTATACCACATCTTAAGTTATCTTTTTTAAGGCTAACTCCAGTTAATTCTTATCATAGATGGATGTTTTTCAACACAGATTATCTGTAAGAAATATGATTGCGCCACACCTCATGTGTACAGGCCATATCACTGCAAGTACTAGAAATTAGTTCCATGTTCCTTTTAGAGTGGAAATACAATGATATCCTTCCAGATTACAGGGAAATAATATTCCATTATTTTTAAATGAACAAAGTTCACTTTTAAATAACAGGTTTGATGGATGCAATGCTTTAAAGTTACGTTAACCAAGCCTAACTTTTCAAAGAATAGCATAATTGTAAAACAGAGAAACAGGCTGAATAATATTTTTCTCATTAGATTGTTAGCTTTTGGAAATATCTGCTTTCTACAACCAAAGAAAAGTCAATATTTTATGCAGGAAAACAAAACAAAACATAACAAAACAACAACAGAAGGAAAAACTAATGTTAGTCCATAAATTGTAATGCTTCTCAATAGCATTTGAAACTGCAAGGCAGAGATTACCAGTGCGAAAAGGGAAAAGAAAATTCAGATCATCTAATTTACCTAAATATCTAACCATCTTTTGAAAATAAAACATGCATTTTAAATAACCTTATTAAAAAAAAAAAAAAAAGTGTAACAGGAGTCTCCCATTCAGATTTCAGACCCTCAGTCTTTCATTATTTCACCTCTATGTATTCATGCAAGCACACCTCCATCTTTAAACAATAGGGACAGCACCTTTTTCTTTTTTTTTTTTTTTTTTTTTTTTGACTTATTTGGAAACAGGAAGATTCAGAACACAGCAGAAAGGAGAATTCTTGAAGGACAGACGGTTTCAGTGTAGCTGTCAACCGAAAAGAATCACACCAGACTTTGTGGTGTCTGTATTTGACAGTAGGCAGGTCACTGAGTTTCCGGTTAACTGTGTCTCAGTTTCCAGGAACTGCTGGGTTAAATCTTGTCAATGTGGGTATAGTCACTTAATACAAGCTATCAGAAGCCATTTTGAATTGACAAAGGACATTGACAGTGCTTTTGAATGAGGGAATGATGCTGTGGTCTTAATAGCTTGTGAAGCAAGAACTTTACAAATTCAAATAATGCTCATGATGCCATAAATTTCACCTGGACCTTTGTTGTAATCAGTTTTAAGAAGATTTAGTTTACATATAATTCCGTATTTTATATATAATAATAAAAAATAGGTTTAAAAATGGATTGATAGATAGAAGGATGTACATTGTTTATCTTGTCAATCTATACTTAGTAAATTATATGCGCTTTATGTTCATTTAGAATTAAATTTTATAGGGTCGAGTTTAGATTTCTGAAGCTAATTTCACTTTCGCAACTGCACAGAGGTATATCTAATTTTTGAATATTCAAAAGCAGTACACATCTATGTGCCATCTTTCAGTGACAAATCTAGAGCCACCCTCTAAAGAATCCAATGTTGTTTCTTTATTTCCGTTTGTTACTACATGTTCAAAAGCCCTTTTAGTCATCTGACGTTCGCTTAGTATTTAATGGTGATGTAGTCAGAGTATAAAACAAAGGCTATTATTTTTTTTTGAAGTTTAACTAAATTTCTGAGTTTCCTTTATTGATTTAGTAAATTATCCTAGGCTCTTCCACATCCTTTAAGATTTCAATTTTATCTTCCTAAGGCTTTTTGTTTGGAGTGTTCTTTGCTTTTGCTATAGACAACATGGGATAATGCCAAACCTCTGCGAACAAAAGCAGTAACTTATCCTGTAGCTAGCAGGGTAACACCCTCTAGAACTCTTTTTTAAACATAATGATCACAGATTTCTAGAATTATCTGTTTCATCAAACAATTGGTCTAGTTAATTTCAATAACAGCAAGGCTTGGAATTAAGTTGTTAAGACGTTAATCTCACACTAATGAGAGACTCTTCATCCTTCTCCTGTCTTCACCGTGATCCTGGACAATTGTCTTTTACAAACATGTTAGATATAAATTACTTCTATATGAATAACACAACAAACATGAATACATGAATACTCATTAACAGAGTGGCTCCCAACCCAAAGTAGTTCAGATAATGTGAACGTGGCACACCAACAAATGTTATTTCTTAACCTAAAACTTCGAAAGAATGTGAGATTCAACATTATGTAAATAGCAGAAAAGTTTTCTTGCATTCTTGTTTTTACTATGCTATTCACTTGGTTAGCTTCTAGCAACCACTTTTAAATAAAATGATGGGTGTTGAAAAGCCTTCTTAACCATACTTGATACTTCAAATTATGTGGATGCAGATAGAATGTAGAATTGCTGGATAAATACTGAAATATATTTTTCTGAGCAGTGTATTATAAATTTGGAAAACTTGCTGAAAATATGGCATGGATTTTAAAACACATACAAAGCTGACTATATTTTAATAAACCTTTTGAAAACTAATAGTGTCACTATTGTTACCTCCTTGTTTCTGCTTCATTTCTAAGTCTTTCTGATACATTTTCTTTACTTTTGTGTAAACCCGTCAATATTTTTAAAGATTTTTTTTTTTTTTAAGTTTCTGTGATGAAGAATAGACATTTATACCTGTAATCTTGGCTTCCCAGACCACTTGCAGGTTAAAAACATGATTTAAAAAATGAATCAACTCACATTTCATTACAAAAAATATATATATAATGTTACAGAAATTTTGTGCTTCTCTTCTGCAATTTATTTATACGCTTTCTGCCTCCTATAGCTACAATACCTTACACTCAGCCTGTAGGTTTTTGACGTGGTTAGGAGAGACCAATAAATGTCCAGTTTTGCCTCCAACCTTGAAATTTCATTGCTGTGATGAACTTCAGCATCTGGCTGCAGGCAGCCAGTTCTCAACATTTTTGGTCTGCTAGGTCTTATCCAAGAGTACCTTTCTAGGAATTATTTTTGACTTCTTCCTTTTTTCCCTCCATGATTATTAAATAAGTTAGAACAGATGATTCTTGTGTGGATGTACAGAGCTAAATATACAGGATGAGGTGTTCAGCCTGCCACCAAGGTACACATGCAGGAGGAGAGTGGCAATGTAAGGAGCACATTTTGACACAAGGAGTCAGAAAGGACTCTCACTTCAATATTTACAAATTACCTTAAGTGTCCTTTAAGCCTCAGCTCCCTAAGCATCATACTGCTTTTGTAAACTGGCTATTTGTTATATAAGAAACCATATTCATAACAAAACCAGATTTCTCCTTGAGATGAAGTTCCATTTGTGCTCTTTCTCAAAAGCTGCACCATGAACCGTGCCTTGAATCCTGTGAAACCTCCAGTCTTTACTCCAGTCAAGGAAGGACTGACCTCAGGAAGGAGTAATGGGGTTTCCTGCCAACCTCCCCAGTCAGCCAACTGTATGAAAATGGGACGGATAAGCACCTCCCTTTTTAGGTGCAGATGGCAGTCTGCAGGGAATCTACACAGTGGTCAGGTATGTCAGGCAACTTGAAAACAGTGCAAAGCAAGGAATTTGGGAGTATTTTCAGCTGTCCATGTGCCTTTTTGTATCTACTGTGTAGACCCTATAACACTGAAATGGAAGATACGTTGTATCAAAGTAGCAGCTGCTTCAAAGTATATTCACTCAATGTATCACAAATGATTTGAATAGTTTAACATAATTCTAGCCAATAATCTAATTTTAAATAGTTGTTCGAGTCTTGGTTTCTGTCAGTGAAGAGAGCATAAGGGTAGTTCATCTCATCTGTCTGAGTTGTAAACAGGAATAGGCACAGCAGGAGATGCTTCTTTCTTACTATCAGCTCAATAGAAAACTTCCATGGCTAGAATCCTACCTCTTAAGATATCTAATGGCATTATTTCATGGTGTCTTACCATGAAAATACATACTGTAGTCACTGAACACTAAAGAAATAGTATCCATGGATAGTGTTTCATCAGAACAAGGAATATGACTTTATAAAAAAGAGTAGGATATAAATTATCTGCCTAAGCAAAATCTTGGTAGCCAGCTGAAAGTTCAGATACACCATATTTCAAAACAATCTCCTGATCTTTTTTTTCCTCCCCATGTATTCTCTGAAATAGCTGTCACTCTCACAATACAGTTAGATAAGCAAACACAAACCAAACCAAACTAACAAACAAACCAAAAATAGTGGTGTATCACAGTACAGTGAAATAAAACTTTACTTTGGAATTATTTTTTTAAAAAGTCATTTCTGTAGATGATAGGAACTACTAGAACTGAAATGCTATGTATTAAAGCAAAAAAATACTTCTGTCAGATCTAAAAAAGTAAGAATTCTGACGAGATGCAAACCACCATACATCATCTCACAGTTCGACTTTTTTATTTGCCCATTTTAAGTTACAAACAGCTAATATTCTGGAACACACTACTATTACCATACTTAATACATACCATACCATAAAATCCCATTCATGATGGGAATGACAGGGACCAGTTACATGGTCCCAAAAATGAAATGTAGTAGGATTTTTTTACCAGAAAAGTCTGCCATTATTTTCTCAATACTCATCCACTGCAGTGACTAGACTCACTTCTAATTAACTAATGGATAAATGTCATTTTATTGATTTTGTAGATTTTAGGAGTTGTGCCAACATATTTTTTCTAACACAACACAATTTGTCCTGAAGCACTAGGAATTCTGTGAAATGAACACTAGTCAGAAATGATTCTAGGTGAACAGACGGAGATTAATGTAATCTGCACTGTAAGATCGCTGCACTGCACTATAAGGTCACTGCACTGTAGTTAGAACAGATTTCACTTTTCTGCCAGCTTTTGCTGGCTATGTAATTATTCAAAGTGAATGACAAAGATTTTAAAAATTTACCAGTTGAATAAAATAAGATCAGATTCTAAGACTTACAATCCATCTACTGCTACAGAATAAGTTAAAAGTTTAAATACTGTGTTGAGGTATAAATGCCTTGTATAAAAAAATCTGCTATAGTCACATTTCAAGTATTTTATTTACATTTAAAATATCCTAGAATCCAACAAATGTTATTTAAATGTGGGTTTTTTTTGGTCAGTTAAGGCATAGTACTGCTCTGAAGACTCTGATTTCCTTTTGGAGCTGTGCTATTCTCTTCTTTCAATCTTAGTTGAAAGATAATCTATATCACTCCTCTTACGAAGGCCAGCAATAAAAACCTGCTGTCCAAAAAGCAGGAAAATTAGTATAAACATTTTTTTTCAAAATCATGTAAATAGTTGAAACCCAGAAAAATTTAGACATCCCGTACTAGAGAAAATAAACTAGTAGTGTGTATTCATTTGAAAGGAATAGCAGTCTAAGGTTAATGTAAATATTCTTATTGTCCAGAAATTATTAATAGATGAAATAAAATGTATTATGTTCTTCCATTAGGCTATTAGTGCTTTCCTTACTAGCAATAAAACTTTGAATGTGTCCTTGGTCTGTCAACTTAATTCCTCTGTTAAATGGACTTGATGAACATATCTTGACAGTAATAAATGATTTCTCAGTAAATTATAAACTAAGAAATTTAATCGAGGAGATTACTGCCGATTCTAATGAAAATAATAAAATAAATGACAATTTTACAGTGTACTAGCTAAACACAGATCGGTGGACATAACTTTTTGCTTAATTACATTACCATATGTGAAATATTTCCATGTAACATAATTACACACATTTAAAAATATACACCTTCCAAAAGATCTCTATGTGTCTCCTTTCCAAGTCTGATCCTTTTTTTAACAAGCAAGAGAAATAACATTTTCTACGTTGGTTTGCTTGGTTGGCTGGATGGTTGGTTTGAGTTGGTTGGGGTTGGCTTGGTTTGGTTTGGTTTATTTTTTTGAACCAAACAGATTTTGTTTGATCTGCGTTTCCAGAGATAAGATTACCCCAGTCTTTCAGCTCTTTGTCTCTTCTTGACAGCAAATAGAAATGTTTGTAAGGTTTGTGGAGGTTTTGGTTTTTTTCTGCCAGATGATCATATGAAAAATATTCTTTGACACTATATGAACACTTAGACCCCAAAATAAACAGAAAAAAAATCTATGATCAACAGTTCCTGTATCACTTTTCATTACAGTGTTTCATAGATGTATAAAAGTCAAGGAAAGTCTGTCATTCGGAAAAAAGAAATACAAATTTCAAAATAATAGATGCTGCTAAATTTAGCATAGCTTGAACTTTCCTAAATTAGTCAGTAAAGACCACAATGATAGTAAGGCACCACTGGGAATAATATCCTTCTCTATTAAATGAATCAAATTTGTGGTAAGCTAGTAAGACATGAGTGGAAGTTACATGGCTGTGGGGTGAATGTGATCGATGCTTCTTTTGTAAACATAAACAGGACAAAGTTCTTGCTTAAAGCCATATTCTTAATGTGCAGAATCCATCACCCAACGGAAAAACAAGTAGCACCTGACAAAGGGGACAGCATCCAAGCAGGCAGTTATCCTCAGACCAGTATAAAGACACACTTTCAGTAATAAAAAGTTGAGAAATAAGTATGATTCAGCAACTTTTGATTCTCTCATAGCGATAGGATGAGAGGACATGGCTTCAAGTTGCATTAGGGGAGGTTTAGATTGAGTATTACGAAAAATTTCTTCATGGAAAGTTTTCTCAAATCACTGGAATAAGCTGTCCAGGAAAGTGGTTGAGTCTATGATTCTATGAAACCTTTTTTTCCTTAATTCTAATTTTCGCTTCCTATTTTTCCCTTTTTTTTTTTTCTGATTTTTCAAATGACTTACTTTCATCACTGTGGTACTGATTCTTTTGCAAGTCTATTATATTTTTTAGATGTTTTAAAAGTTCAGTATTGTGAAAACACTTTGGGAATCTGTGATGGGCATGGTATGGAACCTTGGTTATGCCTTAAACAATTTGATTTGCTACTTCTGTCAGGTAGTAAGAGATAAGTGCTGCAGAGGAAGAATGGTATATCTTCCTTGAGGTCCACTCATTCTTTAAAAAACGTAGGCACCAACCTTGAAATGAAGGCATTAACCATGCTTGCACAAAAACAGGGTAATACAGAAGTCACAACTGGCTAGGGGAAATCACAAACCACAAGTGACCCCTAAAGGATTAACTGACTCATTTCTAGGGCCACTGACTCATTTCTGGAGCCAGCAACTCATTTCTGGAATAATATCCCCAATTAGCATGAGAAGCAAGCAGAAGAAGGAGATGCTGCTCTCTCCTATCTTGCATGCAAATTAACTGAAGTATTTAAAATTTCCCACTCAGGACACTCATTACATCATGCCCAGCACCCTGAGAACTACAGAGATCAATCTCTGGATTGACCTTTGGAGACATGAAATCTTACTCATTTTCTGATATCTTATCTATCCCTCTTTGTCTCTAACTTTATTCTGGGCACACAAGGGTAATATCACTGTGAGTTTTGTCATTGAAATCTTGTTAAGTTTTATGATATAGTTACAAGCTTTTGCCAAGCCACTATTGACTGTAATTCTTCTGAGTTTTAAGTAAATGTGTGATTTAACTGAACCTCTTGAGTAATTGTCATTACTTCCAGTTACCACATAGACTGTGTAAACATTATGCTTGCTCTTACCCCACTGAGTGGGACAGGACAAAATCAACTTTTGATTTAATCTAGTTCATTATTTTTAAACATTTTTCAAAAGAAAAAATATTAGAAAAGCATTAATTTTCCGTTTCTTTGAATACATTTCTGTTTTTCCTTCATCAGATGATTGTGTTTTTCTCTATATTTCTCTATACACTATTTCTATATTTTATTTTACCACCTTTTTCAGTTTCCTCTGCTAGTCTCATCTTGTAACTAACCAATAAACCCCTAAAATAAAATAAGACTCAGAGGAGGTGGGTAAGAGTGATGTGCCTGTGAAGCTCAGGGAATAATGTAGGGTGTGACGGATCACAACTGTTGCAAAGAAGCTGACCTTGATCTCAGTGCAAAGGGAACCAGAGGCCTTTGGTGGTGTAAATGTGAGTTCATTAAAACAGTGTTGAATGTCTCCCTGAGTTAGCCAGACCAACACAAGGAGAATGAATGCTTGCTCAGCCCACCACAGAGTATAAAAAACAGACAAGCTGCAGAATAGTTTTTAACAGAGCAATGAGCTTGAGCTAGCATCACCTGTTCTATTCCTTTCCAGCAACAAGGGACACCTAGCATCATGACAGCAAGGATATGATAGAGATTGGTAATGGGAATCACATTGGTATTGTGATTGAACTTTATATTTGAACTACTATATTTTGCAAAGCATAACTTGCATTTGTATTCAGATTTCAATATTTTATTTTATCACTCTGCTAAATAAGAAATCCTTTGTGACAGAAACTATCTTCCATTGACACCCAGCTGAATATGAGCCAGCAATGGGCCCAGGTGGCCAAAAAGGCCAACAGCATCCTGGCATGCGTCAAGAACAGTGTGGCCAGGAGGACTAGGGAAGTGATCATCCCCCTGTACTTAGCAATGGTGAGGTGCCACCTCAAATACTGTGCTCAATTTTGGGCCCCTTATCACAGGAAAGATATTGAGGTACTAGAAAGAGTGCAGAGGAGGGCAACAAGGCTGGTGAGGGGCCTGGAGCACAAGTCTTATGAAGAGTGGCTGAGGGAACTGGGGCTGTTTAGCCTGGATAAAAGAAGGCTGAGGAGAGACCTTTATCACTGTCTACAATTACTTGAAAAGAGGTTGTAGCATGGAGGGTGCTGGTCTCTTTTCTCATGTAGCAAGCGATAGGATGAAAACAAATGGTCTCCAGTTGTGCCAGGGAAGGTTCAGATTGGACATTTGGAAACATTTTTTCATGGAAAGAGTTGTGGAGCCATGGAACAGGCTGCTCAGGGAAGTGGTGGAGTCACCATCCCTGAAAGTGTTTAAAAGACGTGCAGATGAGGCTCTTAGGGACATGGTTTTGTGCTAGAGTTAGGTTATGGGTTGGACTCAATGATCTTAAGGGTCATTTCCAAACAGAATGATTCTATGATTCTATTATTCAAATAACTAAAGTTGATATTGCACATTACACCCTTTATGTGTGATATATTTTAAAAACATGGTCAGAGACTATTAGACTCTGACATAAATCAAATTATGCCAAGTAGTTGATCAATTTAATAACATAATACTGCATTACCTAACATAAGTGGTTCATCATATCTGGAATATTTTAATAGTTATATAATAGCATAGAGGGTTATAATTGCTTGGCAGATGTGACTTTTCTCATGTGAGAGTAAGTTTGAACCTTGTAGGATTCATAAAGATTCTATGCTGTGGGAAAAAAAAAAAAATTGACATCTAATGCCAAGTTAAATACTTTTGTAATTTTCTGTTTGTTGGTTTTACTGATAGTCCTGGAAGTCATGAAAATCCTATTGCTTGAGAAAGGTTTCAATTACAAATCCTCTAATGAAATGTCATTCTTGTCTGAGTCATATGTCTTTGACATCTTGACTTTTTGTTGATTTCAGGATGTGTTATCAAGACCATGAATTCCTTCAGCCAAGACATTTTATTTACGAGATTAAAAATAATGCAATCAGAGAATGACAGAGAACTTACCACACACAATCTCTCTTCCGCCTTCTCATTCTAGACTAATAAAAAGCAAAGAAAAAAAAATAAAAGACGAGGAAAGAAGAAACGAAAGTTGAATAAATAAATTAAACCAGAATGTTTTGTGACAAACTAGCCTGTAAGTGTTCTATTTTCTTGATAATTTGTAAACAGCTAAGATGAGAATTAAATCTATTAACAAAGCTTTAAGACTTTCTTTTTTTCAAAACTAGAAGTTAGTTAAAATGGATAGTAAAATCTGATGTAAGGGTATTCAACTGAAATACCAACAAAAAGAATGTTATTCTCGAGCTCAACGTACTGAAAAGACCAGAAGTCCAAATGAGCTAATAAAAGTAGTTGGAAAACTGTTTAGTGAGTGGACTAATAAAAATACTTGTCCAAAAAATCCCAGTTCAGCATGCCAACTAAAATAAATTAATGGCAATTTAAAACAAAGATTATGGAAAAAGTCTTGACAAGATGGACAGTGTTGTAGCAGAAAATATGGAATAATTGAAGTTCTGCCTTAGATATTTGAATGTACTCTTTTCAAGGAAAAAATAATGTCTATTTTAACAAATATATTTTCAGAAAGTGTTTCAAATCAAGAAATATCAGATAATACATAGACTGTGTTAGCAAATATACAAATGAAAAAAAACCAATAAATGTTGGAAGCCTGTACATGATGCCATTGCATTGAAGTTTTATGCTTCACTGTAAAAGCTGAAATTTATTTCAATGAGACTGTGCAGGTCTAACAGAGGTAATACTGAGCCTTGAGTCAGAAAGTTTACCTGTTCCCAGAGTCTTTAACGTCTTTTTTCATGACAACTGTAAATGGCTTGAGCTGGGGAAGGGGAGCATTTAGGAGGAACGTTAATTCCCGTTTTAGATCTCTTTAGTTCTTTAGAGCTTTTGCCAACACTGCAATGTCTGAAAACTGGTCAAAAACTGGTCAAAAGACAAATAATGAGAACCACCAGTAAAAAACAGACTTAGGCCTACTGTTGAAAGAAACTGCGCTTCGAAGGTTGGTATTTTCTTTCACAGAAAAGCATACTTTGTATATGCCACAACAGCAAATATGAATATTTTACATCTTCCACACATTATATCAAAGCTTTATTTCTTCAAACTATGGATGGTTGAAAAGTAGTCATGAACCACGAACACAAAACTGTTATTGAACAAAATACAAAAGTAATTGCCATGATCTTGCACTGACAGATATCACTGATTTTATTCTTTATGTTCAAAACAGGAACTAACTCAGATCTGATGACTTTCTTTGGACATAAGTGTAGAATTTACTGCTTCCGATAGAATGAAAACATAGTCATGAAAAAAATTGCCTTCTCTAACCTATAGTTGGCATCCATTCCTTTTTCTTTACTGCATACATTCTCATACTTTTTGTGTGTGTGATTAGTGTTTCTGAATGCTAGATAATAATGTACTGGCAAATTTTGCTTACTGTGACCTCTGATGTGCCTTTACAAAGTAATATAAAATGATGACTCAAAGGTGTGAAATAATGACTCTCCTCATTCTGTGTGAGGCTGCACCTTGAATACTGGGTTCGGTTTTGGGCCCCTCATCATAAGAAAGACATTGAGGTACTAGAGAAACTGTAGATGAGGATGACAAAGCTGGTGAGGGGCCTGGAGCACAAGTCTGATGAGAAGCAGCTAAGGGAACTGGGGCTGTGTTGACCTGGAGAAAAGGATGCTGAGGGGAGACCTTATTGCTGTCTACAACTACCTGAAAGGGGGTTGTAGCATGGAGGGTGTTGGTCTCTTCTCCCAAGTAGAAAGTGATAGGATGAGAGGAAGTGGCCTCAAGTTGTGCCAGGTGAGGTTTAAACTGGATATTAGGAAAAAATTCTTAATGGAAAGGCTTGTCAGGCATTGGAACAGGCTCTCCAGGGAAGTGGTGGAGTCAACATTCATGGAAGTGTTTAAAAGATGTTTAGACGAGCTTCTTAAGGACATGGTTTGGTGCTAGAGTTAGGTTATGGTTGGACTCAATCCTGAGGGTGTCTTTCAACCGAAATGATTCTATGATTCTATGTTGAAACAATATTGCTGTATACCCAATTTGGTTTTAATTTTATTTTTTATTTTTGGTGGGATTTTAGTGATCTAAGTATAGTGAAATACCAGCTGAATTTTTCTGTCTCCTGGGAACATAAGCTATAAAAGGAATTCCACGTAACAAATAGGAGTGAAACGATCAGCCCATTGTGTTTGATTTGACACTGCTGATTCAGGTCACCTTGCCACATACTCCTGTAAATGACTTGTAAGTTAATTATCTTAATGAACCTGTATCTACTGGATAGCCAATGGTACTGGAAAATCAACAATTTCAGGTGTGGTTTCCATAATTTTCTTGCCAATTATAAAGTATAGGGAATTTTCTAAGAAAACACTTAAAACCATCTCACAATATTGCCACTCACGCACAAAAATCGTGGAACTCTCTGTGTTTATCAGGACCGGGTGCCCTAGTAACAGCATCTCCCCGCTTCACCAACAGAAGTGCCAAATATCTGTGCTTGAGACACTGGGCTCTCTGTGCAGTTTCTCATATTTCATAGCTTTACCAGGGAAGAATGTCAGGTTATTTAGCCAGTCTGGGGAAGAATGATATAAAGAGAAAGTTGTAAGAATTATATACAGAGAAAGTTGTCTGAGGTTTCACTTTGTATAACCCCTTTTAAATACACTCTTGCTTACAGAAAGAGTGATTAGGTTAATTGTTTTCTGTATTTTAGATTTCCAACATTTTTAGAGATAAACAGGTGATCCAAACATCCATATGGAAGTAATACCTTTTACTAATTCTCTAACTTGCATCATAAACTCAAAAATAATAATAAAAAAAATACACTGTGGGTTATGAAGATGCAAATGAAAGAATGTTCAAGCAATTCTCTGATACTTGAAGCCTGAAAGGGATAATAAAAAACTTTATTTTATTATACATATGAAAATAGATTTTTAGTTTTAGGTAGTGATTTTGTGGCTTGCTAGCATCACTAGGAACCATATTTCAGTGATCTATATCACCCCAGGGCAAGAGTCATTTTGAACAGAAGGGGCAATCCCAGAAGTACAGTTAATCAATTGGAAACCATCCACTCTTGTCTTCAGAATTGCTTTATAAGGATAATTAAGATGGATTTCTGGCTCCAAAACATTTATTTGGGGTTTTTTTTTGGTTTGGGGTTGTTTGTGTTCCTTTTATTTTTTTTTTCTCTCTCTCCTTCACTACTTATTATTTCCTTGAAAGCAAAAATATTGATGAATACAAAATATCAAATGTTTCATTATAAGGTATTGGATAACACTGATTTTCCAATATTAATACACAAATAAACAAATAAACAAACAAAAAAACCCCACAAGACTCATAATCAGGCACAAAGTTATTCAGTCAGAAGCCAGTAGTTGTGTGCTTGTTCTATCTACCTCCTTCAGTATATGTTGAGCTATAGAGGTATTTTGATATTCTCTGCTAATATAGTTGTGCAAACACAGACAGTTCAAAGCTGAGGAGTAGACACAGAGGTTGAAAGAACTACAAAATCAGGTCTTCTCAGACAAGTTAACATTTCCATGAGTGTCCTGTTTGTAAACAGTACTTCAAAGTAGAAGATCTTCAGAAGATTTTTCAGAAGGAAATGAAATTGGTAGGACTACAGGTAAAGAAATTTTCATCTACATCTTATAAGAAGTGCAGCTGTCCCATAATAAAGTTTGTGTTCTTTCTCGACAGATGAATCAAGTGTTCCAACACTCAAATTTGCTCAGGATCTTTAGAATAATTTTGAAAATTACTGTTTTGTGAAGCTCTCACTTGACTCAGAGGGGTTTCTGCTGTCACTGAGCAAGCTGATGTTTACCTCAACTGAAATTCTAACTTTTGAAGGCAGAATTAAGGAGAATTCTTGGCTTGAAGACAATCAAGATTATCTGCTGGTTCAGAAATTTATTCTTGGCTTCTGACTTACCTTGCAGTTATCTAAGTTCCACAGATTACTTATTTTGTGTTTTCCTGAGCAATGAGACCTCTGGATTTGAGCATATTCAGAACAAATCGTCCCTGACAGGAAAAATCAGTCCATCTTCCAAGTCTAACTGGGTTACCGAAAAATATTATCCACATAAAACCAGCTACAAATGCTATATATTTTATAAAATCTAGAGGAAATTGCGAGGTATTTGACAGAGGAGAAGTGCCATCTCCCTTTTGGCACCTACAGTATTTAAAAAAAAAAAAAAAAAGGCAATTTAAAAAGCTGGATTGTAGTGATCAAGGCATGGATTACAGGGCAGGGCAGGGATTACAGTTCTCCTGCAACCTTCTTATTTGCCCCTCAACTATGGTCTATTCAAGTGAGTCTTATATGTCTACAGACTTCGGACCCTTTCTATTCAGGGAAATGAATTCTTTGGATCTCATTTCAAAGTGACTATCATTTTGCATGTACTACACAATTAACCTGTATACTGAACAGGATGATTTGTGACTTCTGCCTTGAGTTTAGGCATTTAGAAGCAAGAAATTGTAGTCTGCAACTTTTCATTAATCTTTTGGATTTCACACTCTGATAGTAGCACACAGACTGACAAGCTAACCAAAATCTTAAAGTTGAAATACTGAATTGACAAAAAGTTCGGACTGCTTAAGTATATCAGAAATAATCAGCATAATTCAATGCAAAATTATTGCATTCAGTAACTGTCAACCTTACAACTATGATTCCATTCAAACTCTTTTTTAATATATTTTATACATACTCATACATGTCCATGAAGCATTCATCAAGGTGCTGTAAACACTGGGGAAAAACTAGAATAAGAAAATAAAAGAATTAATATGAAGAATTCAAGACCAATTCATACCTATGGAAATATGAAATAATCTCATTGACTTATTCCTGGTAGAGACAAACTTATTGCCATTTCCTACAAAATCCAGACAAATCTTATTCAAAGACATATTGTAACAAAAATGGAAGGTTTAGCAGGGCAGGGTTGTTCTACCTTCTGCTCCATTACAGAAGTTCTTAAGTCTTTGTACAGATTATCTCAAAGGGCATCTTTCTGGCACATGCTGCACATAGTAAAATAAGGGATCTCTCAGGTTGCTGTGCAAAATGGATTAACAAATGAAGAACTTCTGTTATAATATTCATAAACAAATGTTAAGTTGAGAAGAGAATAAGCTATGTGCCAGGATGAACAGCCATGCATTATTAAACAAGAGAATGCAGACACAGAATATATTAACATACTGTTCAACTATCGTGAAACTTACTCTACCAAGATTTCTTTAGGGTTTCAGCAGGTGCTTCTCCTAGACAATGGTGAATATTTAATATAAAAATACGTTAAGGAACATTAGAGAAGAGATATAATTTCTAACAAAAACAATTACAAACATGAATTATATGATGTGCCTAAGAGATTATAGCATGTTTGTCCACATACAGTATCAAGATCTATCACAGATTAGATTATATGAACTAGTTTGATATACACACATAAGAGCTTACAGTGTATGTGACATTTTATGGAAAGGACCAAAATGCTTGTCCTTCCTGGCTAACTGATTTCATTTTTTTTTGTGACCATCATCACACTATTTAGAGCTTACAGTAATTAGGCAGGCACCACCTGTTGTGTGCAAAGCAGAGGCTTAAATCTATCCAACCTTTTTTTTTTTTTTTTTCAACTCCAGAGCTAACTGCTAGAGTAATTAATGTGTTGCATTTCACTAAATTAAGGAATTTTCCAGCTACTGAGTGACACTGGGATATTACAAATAATTTTCTTATAAAATCCACTGCTACTTCTCGTAGCCAATACAAATTTGTAGACAAAGAGAGGATGTTGATTTTGTTTACTCACTCCATTAGCTTCTCATTTGCAGGTAGCATTTTTCCCCAGGAAGTATCCTTTGATACTGCATTTAAAAATCTAAAGGAACCTTTCTGTTTTGAAATTATTCCATTATGCATCATGATATGTTTGGGTCCTAGCAATTGTATGTCGTGTCACAAATGGCAGAGCTGTTTCAAGAAATTTAGGCAACTCTTCTTGAGAGTCAGTCTTAATTACCAGTGATGAGATGCAGGTTATTGCAAAGAGAAGAGGTGAAGGAGAGATTTTTGCTACCCTTAGTTACATGCAGTGATAAATGTTGGACTAGCAACTCCCAAATTGTGCAAAGCATTTTTTTTCCTTGACGATCAGGGTATAAAACCAGTATAGTGTCTCAATCTGAAGTACAACAAGTAATACTAGGTACAAGTTATAAATTATGTTATTGAAGATATTCACTCCTGTTTTGCCTTCAAAAGAAATACACAAGCCTACTATCAACTTGAGAAGGGTGTATGGGAAAATAAAAGCAGAGGTTATATTAAGTACAAAGAAGACCATAATCCCAGTACTTAATGATTTACACTATATAATTCTAAAGACATCAGCAGAATGAGTTTAGCTTTTCACCACAGCAGAAGAAAAATTAAACATTTATGTGGCTAATTAGAACATGAGTTATAAGGCATAAGTCATTACTAAGTGGTAGAGACAAGAAGCAACATCTCCTCTGGGAAGTCTCTTTAGATGTATTGTATTCTTTCCTGTGGACTGTTATGTCTTAGTCGCTGTCAGGGTCAGGCCTTCAAGGTACGTTCTATTTGTTCAACATCTCAAGTATTAGGTCCCCATATACTAATTTGGTTGATGTATGTTTTTAGTCCATCTACATACTATTTCAAAACACTGCTATTGAAAAAAAAAAGACCAAACACCTCTTACAGTTGTCCTTTAAGCTGTCACATATTTCACATTTC
>VWYH01002032.1:77381-106427 GCA_013399365.1 Pampusana beccarii
AAAAAAAAAAAAAAAAAAAAAAATCATCTTAGTTTACCAAGTAGTTTACAGTATCAGGGTGTACATTAGAATACTTTTTTTAACCTGTAACAGTACTTAAAAATAGCAAGAAAATCAAATCGCAGTTACATTGTTTAGGGAGCATTATAATGCCTGTTTTTTCTAACAGATTTTTAATAGTGTTTTGTCAACCACCATCTAAGAAATTGTGCTATGTGTGTAAACTTATGCATAAACTTCTAAAATTCTTTGTGATGATTTAAAGCATTTCTCTCCCAAAATACATGAAACAGGAAATCAAACGGCAATTGTAACAGTAGCAACGTTTCACTCGTCACTGACAACATGGCACCCAGTCAACAATATAATAATTCCAGTTTCAAGGCTTACTCCAGGCTTCTCCAGAACTGTAACTGGAATTTGGACCAGATCAAGGGAAAATCACATTCTGAGAAGACCTGACTTGGTGGTAAATTTCCACCAGTATTTACACAAGCAGGTCAAAATGTCTTTTCAAGAACATTTTCCAGAAGAAAGGCATTTAGACAGGTTGATATCTCACAATATTCTTTTTCATTTTGATGTAGACTCTGGTATACGGTTACACATAAGATCTTAACTGTACGGAAAATGTAAGAAGTGTAGAAGAAACATACAAGCACAATTCAACTTCAGAGAGAAAACATTCTGTGAAGATGAACACACTTCCTCTGCAGAGACTGTATGTAACTATTGCACGCTGAATATGACTAATAAAATATACCAGTCAGAGTCTGAAATATCTGGTCCTGATAGCTCTGAGAGTCAGTGATCTACAGAACAATGTTAAACACCTTATGAGTTGCTTTGGGCTGTAATTTCTTTATGCACTGCTACTACTATCCTGGGGCATTGAAGGGCATCAGCTATTTTTCTAGTCAAAACATTTTGAAACGTGAAATGGCTTTTTAAATGGATGCCATATTTCCCAGTTTAAAAGGGATTAACTTCTTCCTCCAGCTTGCGTAAACCACGGAGGGTGACATAAAAACAACAACAAAAAAATCTTGTTTTGTTACTGTTCATCAGAAATCACTAAGTATTTTGACAGGAAAGTAAACAAAGTAAGAAATCACATCTTCAAGGAATATTTTTTCTTAGCTAGTTGAAATATGTAGATGCGTACATGAAATACACACATACTGTAGAAACAGATTTTTTTAAAGCCCAGCAAACTGTTACTATTTAAAACCAAAACCAAAACAAAACAAAACCACAAAACAATAAAAAACACACAACTATTGGTTATGCTGAAATAAGTGTTAAATGTTTTGTCCCTGGGTTATGTCTGGGTCAAGACCCTTGAATGTAAGTTGCTAAACACCAGTAGTGTATAAATATCTGATTGAGAGACATTTCAAGATCTGGAGGAAGTAGGGACAAAAAGCATGAGGTATTTTGTTTGGTTTGGTGGTTTTATTTGTTTGTTTTCCCACTATTACTCTAAAGTTCACGTGAGCGGTTATTTTACAGGCTTATTATGTGTTACACCCTCTCTAAATGCCTGTATATCAGGTATGCCACCTTTACTTCACTGTTTCATAAGGTTTTTTTCTACAACTTGCAAACAGGCCAATTATCTTCATTTTCAGTCCTTTGTAGCGAGCCAGCCTTCGCTGTACCTGGTACACATACTTGTAACTCGTTCATTTCTCTTTACAAGACCCAGGATACTAAACTGGTTTCCTACTTTTTCAAATAAATTTTTATCTCTTTGAAAATCGTATTTTTCACTGCACTGCTCATTACTCTAAAGGAACTCACCATTAGTAAATATACAAAAGCCTCAGTTTATTCTTTGAAATACCCTGCTGTTTAAAAATTATTTCTAATCCTACTACTTTGGCTTCTAGGGTACCAAGACCTTTTCAATATTTGTACAGTTTCTCCATCTGTTTGTATCTGTGTGTTCTCTCTTTTTTATTTCATATAGAGCTTGTAAAATGCTTGTGGATTATTTCTGTGTGTTTGTGCAACATAGAGCAGTCTTGTTTTGATATACAGTTAGAGCTTTCAAAGTGCTATAAGGAATAATAAAAGCAATTTGTCCCATGATATCTCTCCAAAAACCACCTAACAACAAAGCAGTAATTAAAATTGATTCATTTCTGTTAATTTCTTGCATTTTCCAGGATCCAAAATGGGAAATAAAAATTAAAAAAAAAATAGAATTATAAAAAACAAGGAGAGAGAGAAAAAAAAGTAAAAGTGAAGTAACTGAAAAAAAAATGTTTCTAATTGAAAAACTTATTCTGTCATTCTGGTGTTCTTAAAACTTTTAGTACCATTTTCTCCTTTCCCATTTGATTTCAGACTCATTTTACATGCACAACTATTGCCAGAAGAGACCAAAAGAACAGAAAATCCTGAAAAGACACACCAGTGGAGGACTTTGATATGTTAGCAATACCCTTAATTTTAGCCATGGGGAGAAAGAAGTTAAACAATAAAAGAGTGAAACAAGGGCTGTACTATAATCCTACAGTTCACAGCATATGGCTTTCCTGAAGCCTATTAGAAATACCAGTGTATGAACTATGTTTACATTCAGAATCTATTTCTCTGGCCTCTCCCTGCAAAACACAAGGGATATCTAGCTGTTTTCACAAGTAACTGAATTCTTTCACTATTCTGATCAGTAAAGATAGTCAGTTTGTTCAGACACATTACATTTATTTTTTGCTAGGATTCCTGCAACTTTACTTATTAGCTGTGTTTACTTTATTTTCTTTGCCAATTTCAGTTTCATAGCAGCCAAAAGCAAAGAGCACAGTTTCTTCCCGTTGTCTTACCAACAGCTTGCTTTGTTTCTACTGTTTTTCTCCTAGAAGTATTTCATTTGTGACCTGATTTCCATTCTTGTTTCTGAACGCCTGGAGCACCTGTTGCTGATTTATCATTTCATAGAAGCCTTCTAGCAGCTGTTCTGCCTCTTTGCTTATAGCCTCTGAGGGTTGTTAGTAACTACATTTGGGCTATGCAGGCAGCCTGACAGATATGCACATATAGCAGCACACCTTAAACTGAATGGCAGATTAGATGAATCTAAAAAATTCAGCATACCCTGGGGGAAAAAAGAAAAAAATAAATTAATTTGTTTAATGCAAGAATTGTGTGTTTTGTCCAAGACAAAATGAAGCATTTTACTATATGGATAAAAATGAATACATCTCATTAGTGACGTTTCTTTAACACAAGTAAACTACTATATTAGTTTGGTAACTAGTGTTCTTTGAGTTGCTTTTCCAGCAGTTCTGAAAAATTGTATTATTCCTTTCACATTGTCCTGATGTGTTTGTTATATCAATCTGTATCTACTTAGCTAGAAGCTGTTTCTGAAATACACTATCTTTGCATTACATATGTTACACAAAACATTGTTTTGTATATATGCATATAATGTGTATGTCTAGGTGCCATTGCAATAAATGGTCCTCATCATATTCTTTACAGTAATTTCACATTTATTGCAATCTCTGTATCTTTTTAGAGAGTTATACTACATATTCAAAAGCAGTTTTATTTTGGTATTTATTGTGACTTGTGTCCCTGTACTTCAACTATATCATAAAACCAGAAGTTGTTAGCTTTCCAAAGTCACTTATTTATTTTAGAGATAAGCAAAACAGAACATATAACCAGCTTAATGCCTGTCAGGTGACATACAGTGAAAGCATTTGGGGAAGGGCTAGACTGAGTGATAGCACCCAGAGGCTAACAGCATGTACTTGCAATGCCACTGTTAATACTGTCAATTCACACATCAGGACACCTGTGGTAAAGAAATTATTCTGCTGAAGTCATCATAGAAGAGTAAAACCTAATTCAAATACACTTCTGAAGTTTTGAAAAAAGGTGTTATTTTCTTAGACCCAATGATGAACATTTAGGGTTAGTTAATATAAATTACTCTTTCAAGATTACTGAAGGCTGTATCTACAAAAGAGTGTAAGAGTGACACCCTAAGAAAGACCTAGAGCTATAGAACTTAAAATGACATAAGTTTTTCGGAATTAAGCTTGCCTTTCAGAAAGTTTCTCTGTTGATTTGATTGATTAATATATTCCACAAAATCCAGTTTGATATGATTTGGGAAAGAATTCAAGCTAAGATACAGATTTGACTGTTTCATATAGGGAAAATGGCTCAAAAAATTGTCAGAAATTTTCTAAGTTCTCTATATTTTGTAGGTTTTTTACTAAGACACAGTAGTAAACTTTAATCTGCAACTGCAGCAGAGCTGTCCAATAGGTGCTGACTCCGCCAAAACTTCTAAGGTTAATTTCACACCCAAAAAATGGAATTGGAAGGCTACCCACAAGTTCAATAAGACTTCTATTCTAAAAACCTATTATCAGTCCACAGAATTTTTATCCAAACTATTACTGTACAAAAATAATAAGCCACAGGTAGTTCTGCATAACATTGTTTGCTCTGTCTCTTTTTATGCAGTGCAAACATGTACATAAAAAATATATAAAGGCAGATTTGACACTAACTCTGCCTTAGGAACAAGCCATCATAAAAGAGTCTAAAATCTAACAATGGGAAAAGTATACAAATCTTCTAAAGCCAGTTGGTTAAAAAAACTTTGAAGAGAATAGCTCTTTATACGTAACATATAAATAAACGTGTACTGCAGAATCACTATCAGCAAGTTTGTTGATGACACTAAACTGGGAGGAGTGGCTGACACGCCAGAGGGCTGTGCTGCCATCCAGAGAGACCTGGACAGGCTGGAGAGTTGGGCAGGGAACAATTTGATGAAATATAACAAGGGAAAGTGTAGGGTCCTGCATCTGGGCAGGAACAACCCCAGGTTCCAGTATAGGTTGGGGAATGACCTGTTAGAAAGCAGTGTAGGGGAAAGGGACCTGGGGGTCCTGGTGGACAGCAGGATGACCATGAGCCAGCACTGTGCTCATGCGGCCAAGAAGGCCAATGGCATCCTGGGGTGTATTAGAAGGGGGGTGGTTAGTAGATCGAGAGAGGTCCTCCTTCCCCTCTACTCTGCCCTGGTGAGACCACATCTGGAATATTGTGTCCAGTTCTGGGCCCCTCAGTTCAAGAAGGACAGGGAACTGCTGGAGAGAGTCCAGCGTAGGGCAACTAAGATGATTAAGGGAGTGGAGCATCTCCCTTACGAGGAAAGGCTGAGGGAGCTGGGTCTCTTTAGTTTGGAGAAGAGGAGACTGAGGGGTGACCTTATTAGTGTTTATAAATATGTAAAGGGTGAGTGTCACGAGGATGGAGCCAGGCTCTTCTCGGTGGCAAACAATGATAGGACAAGGGGTAATGGGTTCAAGCTGGAACACAAGAGGTTCCGCTTAAATTTGAGAAGAAACTTCTTCTCAGTGAGGGTGACGGAACACTGGAACAGGCTGCCCAGGGAGGTCGTGGAGTCTCCTTCTCTGGAGACATTCAAAACCCGCCTGGACGCCTTCCTGTGTAACCTCATCTAGGTGTTCCTGCTCCGGTTGGGGGATTGGACTGGATGATCTTTTGAGGTCCCTTCCATTCCCTAACATTCTGTGATTCTGTGATTCTGTGATCTTGATTGTTGTGTTGTTACTAAATAAAGTTAAAAGAAGAAAAAAGGATGAATCAGGTATCACGAGATGTTTGGTAAAATCTGCTTTATTACTGTTTGTTCTTGTCTGGATTCACCTGAAAACCTTCCTCACTGGCAGAGGTCAAGGAGTGAACAATACCTCAGAAGTCTTATCTAAATTGAATATTAGCTTTCGTTTCATGAAGTCACTTTGTTACTTTCTGTTAGCTCTACATGAAGAATAGCGTTAATCTTACCAGTCCCCTTATCAAGTAGCAGCAAGACAGTGCCATCAGCATACAAGTAAATAAAAAATTTATCAAAATTGTAAGAGGGGAATTATATGCAGATCCAAAGAATGGAATAAACTCTTGAACAACTCCAGTACTGACCGTGGTATTTGAGGAGAGAAAACTGTCTGTGGCTTCCAATTGTTGTTTCTTTTTTGCTAAATATCATGACAATGCTAGGTTATTAATACCAAACACAGAGAACTGCTTCCACAGATATCATAATGAACTTGTGTATGTGCAAAAGGTTCTCTCTCTCTGTCTGTCTCTTTCTCTTTTCTGAGAAGGGAAGTATTTCATTTGTAAAATGATAGAACCAAAGAATCATCCCTATAAGATCAAGGGCTATTAAATAATATTGATTGAGAGAATGAACAAAAATTCTTCTGGGATTCTTACATCTAATAGAAAGGTATGTGATATTAAGTAATAAATAAGTCCAAGGAAATTGTGAAGTGAAATTCTTATCATGTGACTGCTGTAGGCTTTTTTCACACTAAAACTTTGACCACTGACACTCATTAGCAAAAGCAAAGTAAAATTTATTGTCTTTCCAATCCACATCTGCCTCTCTAAACGGATATGAAAAATAAAAATCCATCCATATTAGTTACCATAAGGGTAATGTACATTTTAATTTAAAAAAAATGTTATTTATATTTAGATCTTAAAATTTTGCTTTGTTTGAGGAAACAAAATGAACATTAAATTATTTATAGTTATAGAGGGCTTTCAGAGGAACCAGAGTTTTTAAGGGAATCACATTAACTAATTCCAAAATACAGTGCAGAAGCCATCTAACCATACTGTGTATTTTTTATTTTGATGCTTTTAGCTTTTAAATAATTTTACCTTTTAGAGAATTTGAAATTTCAGGAAGAAGATTGAAGAAACTTGAATTACATAGGAATTTCAATAGAGTAGTACATTCATAAATTCCACTGAAAATGTGGCAATTTCCAAGTGAATTATTTATTTTGATAAGGCAAAGAAGCCTTTACTCTGTTTCAAGATAGCACTGATACTGATTTAACATAACACCAAGCCTTGGAAAGTATTAGAGGTATTTGCATCTAAGTGAGAGGCAAGCATCTAGTTTCAAAATTATGTTAACAACATTGATTTAAAAAGATACCAAGAACAAATTCAAAGAAGTTTTTTGGTTTTGTTTGTTTGTTTGTTTTTGTGTTTTTTGTGGTTTGTTGTTGTTGTTTATTTGCACAATATCACTTCATGTTAAAATGTGAAAACATTTTGTTTCCAAAATGTATTCAAGACCTTACAGCGGCACTCAGTGCCCAAGCAGAAGAATTCAATGGCATTTTAGGCACGGAAGGATCACACATCTCAAGATTAACTGCTGATTCAGAAGACAATAAGGCTTTGTGTAGAGCTCAGACCATGTCTTAAAATCTTGTGAAAGAATTTCAGATAGCCTAAGATACATAAAACAGTACTGCAGGCACATGTTTACACAAATGAATTGCCCTCCAGTAGTTTGTCCCAAAGAGATTCTTATACCTATACAATTACTGAATAACTTCACTGATATTTGCGCTGTTATTGGAAGAGTACAACACTAATCAGTGTAAGAATCTCAGCCCTGTCTTCTTATTTTCCACTTGCAGGAAGTTCCAACTATCTGGCTTTTTTTTTAATTCCAGTATCCAAATTATGCATTTACTAATGCAAGCTTATTGTATTGACTAAATGACTTTTCAATTAGTCATTTTTCATGCAAATGTTTGAAGCACTTGAACAGGCTGTCCCAGGAGATTATGGAGTCTTCTTCTATGGAGAGACATTCAAAACCCGCCTGGACACCTTCCTATGTAACCTCATCTAGGTGTTCTTGCTCTGGCAGGGGGATTAGACTAGATGATCTTTCAAGGTCCCTTCCAATCCCTAACATTCTGTGATTCTGTGAAATAAATAAAAACAAATTTTAAATGGTAATTAAAAAGTCTAAAATATAATTAATTCATCTGATAGAAACACAGCATGATGGCTAAATGTTTTCTATGAAGTAATTCCTACTGATGTTCAAATACAGGAGTCCATTCCTTTGAGACTCTTACTTAACTTCTGGAAATGCAAGTAGCCAACACCTAACCTAAGGATACTGACAAGTAATTTGAGGTATCTGTTGTACTCTTTTTCGATTATGTAGTACAATTTTTTTCTCAGAGACTGTCATCACTAAGTTATATTTTATTGGACTATAAACTGTAGAATCTCGAAATCTACCTGCTGTTTAAAAAAAGTGGTTGCTGATTTCAGCCAATAGAAACAACTGTTAGAAAATGAAATTGGGTATGTTGCTTTAAATTTCTTCAGTCTTTCAGTTACTTCCCAGCAAAAGCTGGAACGGAAACAGATGTTATTCAAATTGATTTTACAGTGATCATTCAAAAGTTTACCTGGGGAGTAAATGAAAATTACTGTAAGACCAAGCATTATATTTTTATGGAAAAGGAAAGCTGGTCAATGAACCTGGAGCAACGAGTGTTGCATGCTAATAAGATCTCTTCTAAGACATAGCAACTTCAAACCCTCAGGGTCCAGGAAGGGACCAGTTCTAACACTGAAACTTACATTTTCATACTGCTCTGGAAATGCAATATCCTACACTGCAAAAAAATCCCAGATAAAGTGCATTTCTTTCAATGTAACAAAACATACATGAATACTTTACAAAAAAACATAGAGCCCAAGGAGTCTTACATAGTCTAGAAGCATGAGTAACTAACTGAATTTTCAACCTCTACCAATACTGTCTCTTAACTCCATTCCTGTATGGCACCTAACTAAAAAAGCATATGGATTTTTACTGTGGACAGTCATATGCTGTTGTTATAAGGCAGAAAGTTCAATTTTACACTTATTTTCCAGTAAAAGTCTTTCCCAAGGGGTGTAACTTGAGGTACAGTATAAAGATGGTTAAGTTAGTACTAGCTTGACCCCACTGCTCTTGCCATCTGTTTATCACAGACCTATCAGCAGCTGTTTTGCACTCTTCTATTGGCTAAAGGATATTAATATTTCTTGACAACTGCTTGGTGCATGAAATAAATGGTTATCTCATTTTTTACCTAACAGCTGTCAATTCATCCATGCTAACACATTTGTGGGACATCCATCATGTATTTAAAAGCTGGACAGCTTCCACTGTACTTTCGGTAGGAGAATATTGAACAATGAAGAAAGGCATCCAGTAGAAGTTAATAACACAACTATACAAAACCAGAACTGTAGTAACCTACCATATCAATCACCTTTTAGAGATGACTTTTTGTCTGACTAAAGAACCTTGCAACTGAGTACGTAAGACCTATTGCCAAAATGCAACTTGAATAAGAATCAGTTTCCTAGGTTACTTTATGTAATTATTTCTGGATGCGTTTACTTTTTTGAAATCTTCTCCTTGTTTTCTGTGCTACAGGAAAAAGATATTGTATAAGCAACGTATCAGCCAAGGAAGAGAACCTATTTTAAAAAACTGCTTGTTGGTGGGGCCTTCTGCAGTCGAGTGGTTGGGTAACGTATACATGCGTGCAATAAAACGATGTTTAAAAATAAAATCCGAGCATTAAAACAAGAACTTTTAAGTCTGGTTCTAGCTCACACATATTTTTTTTCCACCATACATTTTCTTAACTCCTATGACACACCTCCAACTCTTTTAATTTGGACTTGGAAAAAAGAGTTTCCTCCATCTCCTTCGATCACTGAGCAAAGCAGAATGAATTCAGTCCATCAGTTCTTTCTCCAGTACATTTTTTTCTTCAAGGGTTTTAGGTTTAGTTGTGGGGGGGTCCCCCCCTTCTATAGATTTATTTTTTCATTCTACAGATATATCTTTCATTTAGTTACTATTCAAGGATTCCTTTAGCTACATTTTGAGTCTCAGAAGCTGCAAATCAATACAAGAAAAACAATGAAAATCAGCCCTTAACATAAACCATTCTATTTTAATTACTTAATGGGAGAACTAGAAAAAAAGAAATATATATATATTTGACATTTAGTTTTAAATGTTTCATTTAAAAATAACTTCTTGTTAATTCAGAATAAAACTCTACTATGACTGATTCTTCAAAAGGATTATTTTGTTTGCTTCTGACTTAAACATTTTTCTGTGATGCTTTTAGAATGACCAGTTGTGGTGGTTTGACCTTGGATGGCTGCCAGGTTCCCAGCAAGTCACACTGTCACTCCTCTCCTCAGCAGGATGACGGACAGAAAATAAGATGAAAAAGAACTCATGGGTCAAGATAAAGGCAGTTTAATAAAGAAAATAGAATAGCAAAGGCTACATGTGGAAGCAAAGGAAAACTAAAGGTTTATTCTCTTCTTCTCATCAGCAGGTGATGTCCAGTTACTTCCAGGAAGGAGGGCTTCAGCACATGTAGCAGTTGATTTGGAAGACAAACACAGTAATAGCGAATGCCACCCCCTGCCCCTACTCCTTTTCTTGCTGACTAGACATCATCTGCTATAGAATATCTCTTCGGTCAGTTTGGATCAGCCATCCTGGCTATGTGCCCTCTCAAGACCTTGCCCATCCACAACCTACTGACCTTTGAGAGTGAGGAAGGAGGTTGGAGAGACAGCCTTGATGCTGTGTGACCACTGCTCACCAGTAACCAAAACACTGGCCTTTTATCAACACTTTTCCAGCTACAAATGTGAAGCACAGCTCTATAAGGGCTATGCTATGGAAAAAATTAACTCCATCCCTACCAGACTCAATACACTAATGAAGTGTAACCTACACTGGCAGCAAAGAATTTTCCTTGTCTCTCTTCTCTTTTCATCCCATCTTAACTCTCATTGTATCTTTGTGCTTGCAATGAAAACTTTAGTCTGAATTATGGAGGAGGTTCTGTGAATTTAAAATATATTAAATAGGTACATCAAATATTACATTCCTCATCTCAAGTTCAATAACTAAGTTATCTCATTCCCTGTGTGTTTTTCAGTTCCTTTTACTCATCATGCTTAAAAAAATATAAAAAATGTTAAAGTACAAAGAAGACATAGTAGCACCTCTCCCTGCTCCCAAGATTGGGCAATAAAAAGTACAAATTACCTCGTCTTACTTCATACTGCAACACAGTATAAAAAAGATATTAAGCTACTAGAGAGTGGCCAGAAGAGAGCTACGAAGTTGGTGAAGGTTTTGGAGGGGAAGCCATATGAGGAGTGGCTAAAGTCACTTATTTTTTAAAAAAATTGAAATCCACGGGAAATAATCAAAATAACTTTGAGGATCTGAATTCCTAATAGTAATTTTTAGGAGTAACTAAATACTCTTAAAGTATGATACAATAGAGAATCCATGTCTCAAGAATAAACAACACTACACAAACTTAAACAAACTGCATTAGATGAAAATGCTTCAAAACCCTACGAATATTACTCCAGATACACACAGCATTTCTCATTGTCAAAGATTCTGAAATTCTGAGTAAGGTTTTAGATACTTAAATACAGGAATTTATCTTTATCTAAGTTTAAAATTATTTCCAAGTGGCAAAATGAAATCTATTCTAAAGTTCTGATAAGTAAAAGATCAACTCAAGTAGGACAATTACTGCTATAAAATTTCAAAGCAACTTGGTAAAAGTCACATAAACACATCCAAAGGTGTCCTATCAGACTTTTGTTGATTTCAGACAGTTTTTAAGACTTTTTCTGAGACACTGCCAGCATGCTCTAATCATCAGTATAACAGCTGACAAATTTGACTGCAGACAAGATCCTGAAGTTTCAGTCTTAACTTTGTACCAGGTCCTAAATGTTGACTCATACTGTGCTATAAAGCTTGCTTTTACAGCTAAACGTTCTAGTTTCCAAAATAGCATGCAATGTCATTGAAGACCTGTTCAGATTTAGTACAACCTGTGCTGTATTTCTGACTTTCATACAGTGTTTTCCACAGAAGATTCACGGCGGTCACAGTTTTGACCGTTGAGGCATCACTGCAACAGCTATTTAGAAACTGGCAATAGCAGTCTCATATGAATTCGCTGGTGGTCACATTTCAGATTTTTGAGATGAACTAAGTTAAGGTGCCTGCTTGTGCAGGATTGCGTTCTCCAGCACCCTGATGCATCCTTTGCTGACATCATAGTGAGATCTCTCTCCATGGTTTTTCAATGCTCTTAGTAATCTGGAGAGGTCTGGGATGGCTGGAAGCTGGCAAATGTTGTCTCAACCTACAAGAAGGGCAACAGGGCAGCTACAGCAACCCTGCATCTACAGACCTGTCAGCCTTACTTCTATTCCTAGCAAAATCATGGAGAAAATTGTTTGGAGTTATTGAAAAGCATCTGAACAACATTGCAGTCATTGGTCCCAGCCAGCACAGGTTCATGAGGCAAAAGTCTTGCTTGTCAAACTTAATTTTGTTCTACGACAAGTTTACCCACCTAGTTGGCCAAGGGAAGTCTGTTGTGATCTTTCGGGATTTCAGTAAAGCCTTTGATACTGTCTCTCACAGTATCCTCCTGGGCAAGATGGCCCATATACCCATATACCCAAGCTGGGTAAACACACAATGCAGTGGGTGAGCAATAGGCTGATGGGCCAGGCTCAAATGGTTCTAGTAAATTGGGTTATGTTGGGCTGGTGATCAGTCACTAGTGGGGTTCCGCAGAGATTTTGCACCTGGGACATGCCAACTCTGGGTGTACGTACAGACTGGGGGATGAGATACTGGAAAGCAGCACCGCAGAGAGGGATCTGAAGGTTCTGGTTGACGGCAAGTTGAACATGAGCCAACAGTGTAGCCTGGCAGTCAGGAGGGTTAACCGTGTCCCGGGGTGCAACAAGCACAGCATTGCCAGCCAGGCGAGGGAGGTGATTGTCCTGCTCTGCTCTGCATTGGTGCGGCCTCACCTGTGTGCAGTTCTGGGCACCGCAGTATAAAAAAGATATCAAGCTACTGGAGTGGCCATAAGAGGCCTACGAAGTTGTTGAAGGATTTGGAGGGGAAGCCATATGAGGAGTGGCTAAAGTCACTTGGTTTGTTCAGGCTGGAGAAGAGGAGACTAAGAAGAGACCTCATCACCATCTACAGTTTCCTCACAAGGGAGGAGGAAGTGTAGGCACCTAACTCTTTAGTGACCAATAAAAGAACATGAGGGAACGGGAGAAAGATGTGCCGGGGGAGATGTAGGTTGGACATTAGGAAAATGTTCTTCACTCAGAGGGTGTTGCAGCACTGGAACAAGCTCCACAGGGAGGTAGTCACAGCCTTAAGCCTACCAGCATTCAAGAAGAGACTGGACACCCTCAGACAAGGTGTGAACTGTAGATTTGCCACATGCAGGGACAGGAGTTGGACTTGATGATCCTTGTGGGTCCCTTCCAACTCCAGACATTCTATGATCGTATTTTCCCCACATAACTATAGCCAGGTTATATACAAACATTTCCCTCCATCGAATACATAAACTACAATTGAGAGGACAATTCTGGGAACAACTGTGTAAACATTTGCCTTCACCTCAAAAGTCAGATAAATTTTTTCGTGTCGGTATCACACCAAGTGAATATAAGTCAAACATTTAGGCTTTATATGTTGTATCATTACACTTTTAATACAAGACATACAAAAAATAGAAGTGGCCTAAATGAGAAGGAAACATGTTCATATAGTCATAACACTTATTAAACAGATAAAAGAACCTTATCCTTAGGCACTGCTTGAACACTACCATTGTACCCTTCAGTATAGTCTATGTTCGTTTATGCCACCAGCTTGCCCAGATCTTTACCACTAAGTTGCATCTTATGTGTATTTGTAAGAAAATTTCTAAGAAGAAACGAACATGCTAACAGAAGAATGACAATTAATTATTTCAAAATGTGCTTTTTCATTGAGCGTTGCTGATGTATGATGACTCTATCTTGGTAATCCTGGTTTGATGGAACACTAAAAATCAAAACTTTTCTCAGCTTAAGTTTATTAAAGCTCCCACCATTCATACTATAGAAAGTATGACAATGCAAGCATTTTTATACCTTCTAAACAAATTTATGTTTAATTTTCCTTTGCTCCTTTACTTAGAGCCTTAGCTGAATGCATTTGTGTAGTGTTATCATTTTCAAATAGCTTGTCTTTATGAAGTTGGGTGAATCTATTAATGTAGTTTATACAGCTCTTTTGTGCTTCTAATAAAGACTCATATATGTTTGAGTAATTATTGCTTTTGATTTTATTCATACACAAGCAACGCAGAAATGAAGCCTAGTTATGGTAATGTTTGGAAGAGCATCTCCGTGAAACTTTTGAACTGTGATCAGCTGAAGACTTTATAGGGATTGAGCTAAGAACAGCTTCTCTATTTTTTATTTTTTAAATTTTTAAAATTTTCATTCTATTGAAGGAATCATTGGAGCTGCACTTTTAAAACAATTGTTTTAATTCATTATCCTGTTACACTAATAGAAGTCTAATGTTAACTCCACTGACTTCCGAGCCATAATGCTAGATTAAAGCCCTGATTAATGAGTCCAATTTGTTGTATTCCAGAATGTACTTATTCACAACGTTTTCAGTCATAGCTATACTTCATTGAGTTTGTAAGCCATTATTGTTTTCTGTAAGCTTTTATGTATTTCACAGTAAAGCACTCTCCATTTGAGGTACCTCATGTGGCCTACCAAACTTGCATTGATATATCAAAAAGGAAACAAAAAAACGTCTACAAAATCTAGTTTATTCTAAGGGCTATCATTTCTATACATACTTGAGATACTATTAACATTCCTTAAACTGTGGTGTAAATTTTAGACACAATACAGCCAGACACGTTACAGATACATAACATAAGTAGCTGAAAATGAGTTAGCTAGTTTTCAGCCTTTGTCAATCCGTTATCTTGAGGTCCTAAGCTCCACCTGAAATCAAATCTGGCCAGGGATGTCCAACACAACGAGAGGGCTACTTCAAGTACATCAGCAGCAAAATGAAGGTTAGGGAAAATGTAGGTATGCTGCTGAATGAGGTGAGTGCCCTGGTGATGGATGATGCAGAGCAGGTAGAGTTACTGAATGCCTTCTTTGCTTCCACCCTTACTGCTAAGACCAGCCCTCAGGAATCCCAGACCCCGGAGGTAGGAGAGACACTCTGGAGAAAGGAAGACTTTCCTTGTTTGAGGAGGATCATTTTAGAGATTGTTTAGACAAACTGGATGTCCACAAATCCGTGAGCCTTGATGGGATGCACCCGTGAGTGTTGAAAGAGCTTGCAGTTGTTATATTGCTAAACGACTCTCCATTATCTCTGAAAGGTCATGGAGAGCAGAAGAGGTGCCTGAGGACTGGAAGAAATCCAACATCACTCCAGTCTTCAAAAAGGGCAAGAAGGACAACCCAGGAAACTACAGGCCAGTCAGCCCTACCTCCATCCCTGGAAAGGTGATAGAACAGCTCAGTCTGGATGTCATCCCCAAGCATGCGGAAGAAAAGAAGGTTATCACAGTAGTCAGCATGGGTTCACCAAAGGAAAATCGTGTTTGACCAACCTGATAGCCTTCTATGATGGTATGACTGGCTGGGTAGATGAGGGAAGAGCAGTTGATGTTATTTACCTCGACTTCAGCAAGGCTTTTGACACTGTCTGTCACAGCACCCTCGTAGGTAAGCTCAGAAAGTGCAGGCTGGATGAATGCACAGTAAGATGGATTGAGAACTGACTGGATGGCAGAGGTCAGAAGGTTGCGATCAGCAGTGCACAGTCTAGTTAAAGGCCCGTAGTTAGTGGGCTTCCCCAAGAGTCAGTACTAGGTCCAGTCCTATTCAACCTGTTCATCAATGACCTGGATGAAAAGATTGAGTGCACCATCGGCAAATTTGCAGATGATACCAAACTGGGAGAAAGGGTTGACACATCAGAAGGCTGTGCTGCCATTCAGTGAGACCTGGACAGGCTGGAGGACTGGGCAGAGAAGAACCTGATGAAGTTCAAGTATGGTCCTGCACCTGGGGAGGAATAACCCCAGGCACCAGTACATGTTAAGGGTGGACCTGCTTGAAAACTGCATTGCAGAGGGGGACCTGGGAGATCTGGTTGACAACAGGTTGATCATGAGTCAGCAAAGTGCCATGTGGCTGTGCTAGTTTGACTGAAAATGAGTTAATTTTCTTCATGAAGTTAGAAATCTTTCTTTTTTCTTAGCTAGTACTGTCATCTTTTGGATTTAGTTTGAGAACAACGACTGCAGTCTCAAATGAAACAAATTGCCATTGGTGTTTTTGAATTTTTTTAAATCGGGTAATTTGAGATTTGTGAAAGGAAAAACGAATTTCATAATATAATACCAATAAAAGAGTTATTTTAAACCAGCGACATCCATCTGCTTCCTGTGTTAACAGTTAATAAAAGGCAATGTTTGACACCTCTTTTAGAGCTGTTCAGAAGGATCTCATACTGATAGTGCTTACAGCTAGTGGATATGGTCTAATATTTGAGTTCCACATGAACGAGATGCTTCTGTTATGTTTTGTCCTTTCTAAACTATGTTAGTAGAATACAAAAGTCTTCGTTAAATATACCCCTTAGTTTCTCAGCCTTGGACTCTCTGAATTGTTCACTCCCTTCATAAACAACTACACAACTACCATTGGTTCTTTGAATTACAAGCACTGTTCACCTAGTGTTAAATCAGCAATATCTGTGGAAGAACTCTTTGAGAAAATTTGCAGTTATTAGATGAGACACTAACTTTGGGATGACAGCTACATATAGAACCATTCAGAGCAAAACTCCTCAGGGCTCTAATAGGACAGAGAGTAATTATATAAGTCCAGATAAACTCAGAAATATAAAAACTCTTCTAAGTATATTAACTGAGTCTCCACTTCAATAACAAGACACTACAGAGCAAATATTAAGATGACTGCCACACTTTTAGGTATATAGTGAAGCAAGTGCTTTTTATAGCTAACATATAAAACATACAGCTAACTTAAATATAGTGGCTCTCCTTGCTGCATCTCTGCATTGCATGACTTGTTCTGGGTCTGTTCCAGTGATAAATCAGTCTTAAGTAGTCTAAATGCCCATAATGTTTAAGTGAAAATGTTCCTTCTGAAGAATGGAGCCATTCAAGTCTTCAGGTCTGAATAAAAGAGAACAAAACCAGAAATTTGCTTCTTTCATTTAAAGCTTAAGTTCACTACTCTTCTAAATCCTGCGAGGGGTTGCCCTTAACATCACTTGTCATATAACAGTGCTTTAGTAGTGGTCATATTCTGTGATGGGTTATAAAGGAAACAAAGGCAAAAGGATATAGCTTACCACTATAATTTAAATAAAACTGGGAATAATGATCACTAAAAATGAAATATAAAAAATTAGTCATTTTACAAATCCATGACTGCATATTACTGTAACAGCCACTTAAATTTTGTTAACATTAACCATACAGCTGAGAAATTATTTAATTCACACTATAAATTCCATATTACAAACAATTTGAGCAAAACATACTACTGCCATCTAAGAAAAGCTGCTCTGTTTCTTTGTGCTTTTCTGAGGTCATTGTTACCTTTGCAATCTCTTTTTGAACACCCAGAGAATCAACCAAGTAGCATCACAGAAGTCAATGGAACTACTGCTTTTTGAATCAGTACTGATGTAGGCCTAGAAATACAAAAATACTATAGAAGGCTTTACCGTACACTGGAATTCCTAAACATTTTGGATAAAACGAAATGTTTCTTCTTATTGTATAGCATTTTAAGTTGCAAGTTCAACTTGCAACTTGTACCTTAAACTCTGGAAACAAATATACTTCCCATGTCTATTAAAGAAATGATGCTCCATCTATCTAAAGATCATTAGTATATGGTACAACAGAACAAGTTTTGAGTGTCTGAGTTTTATGTGGTTAAAAACATTTAAAGTATTTTAAGTTTTTAAAGAATTCTCTCTGGTAAATATAAAAGGCACTTTCCAGAAAGTGTATATTTCAGCAGATGTGCAGAAGCAGTTTCATGAAGCATATTTTAATACTCACTAGAGACTGCTATAAAAATAAATGTTGAAGCTGCTGTAGAAATAATTTCTAGGCTCTAAGGCATGGGAATTGCAATGTCACTTCAGAAGGAAGCCTCAAGAGCTTCTCAAAGAAGGGTTCAAGAAAAATTAGAAGAGTATATTTATCTTCCTTCTATCAAAGTAATGGTAATTTGTATTTGTAGATACAATCAAGCTGATATTTATATTTTACTCTCTCTTTTTTTTTTTCCCCAGAATGATCTTGACTCTGAATTAGATGAATATGCATACTATGCATTCCAGTTCCAGAGAACCTAGTAATTCCCAGCACATTTTATTTATTTTAGCGGATGGCTATTTCCAGAAAAATTGGACACCATGTAGTCAGGGGTACAATAAAAAAAATTGCTAAACCATGCTGAAAAATTTCAGGATGGAAAAAAAGCAATAAGTTTAATAGATTGCATAAAAGAGCCCCCATACTTTAATTTCACATTGCTGCAGATCTCTTTTTCCCCGTTTGTGTCAGTCTAGTCTGTTTGGAAGTCTATCAAAAGCTTCCTGGGACAACAACCTTTCCTTTAATATGTAAATACACACATGCAGTACTGCACAGAGTACCAGAAACAATGCTTGCCTGTATTGTTTGGACATATGACCCTTATTTTGCAATAAAAACAATTAATAACATTACTGACCAAAGTTTATTTCTATGTATATAGAAATCCTACTTATATGTCAAGCTGAAATACTTCGATATAAGTTTTTAATCAGACCTTTAAGAGTACAATGACAGTGGAATAAGGTTTCCATTCTACTTGCCTAATTTCAGGCCCTTATTTTTACAACTTTATTTTCATTTACTTTCAGCAAACTATTGATTTTCTTTGACAGCATCCACCAGGATGCAGATTACAAAAGAGTTTGGAAATTACTCCTAGACTTTATTATACCTTATGAATTATCTATATGTTGAGTTATGTCTCTATTGTTACGCTGCTGCCAGTTGTTATTGCAGCACAGGTATACCCAATACAACTGTAATCCATGTGACTATTCACAGAAGTGAAACTGCAGTTGCAAGGTCATCTGCTATTGAATACACAACCAGTGATTTCATTCCAGTCATTAAACAAACCACAAGCTGTTTCAAAATGATGGAACCAGTTTCAAAGATGCAGTGATTTCAAATTGAGTCCTTCTTTTTGAAACACTCTTTAATGAGGAGAAAGTTAGCTCAGGTGTAGATGCATGTGCTACAATTGCACCTCTGGGTTTCATTGCAGATGTAAACTGAGGAACTGCAGTTGATTAGAAAGAAAACCAATACAATAAACAAACAAGCACAAAGAGAATAATTAGAGGACAGAAACCCTGCACTGGAAAATTAAGATTTTTTTAGATCACAAAGAGAAAATAATGGGAGTTGATTAAAACCAACAAACACACTGTAGTTCCTTGATCATAAAAGAATATCGAAGAATGGACATTGCTGAAAGAAGTAGCAAACTTGAAGATCTTCATCCTATCTAATTTATTACATTAAGTTTCAGTTCACATTTTCTTTTCCTTAAATCTAGTTTGTGTGTTCTTATCAGGCTTGTCTTACTGGCTAACATTGGACCAACCATTAGCTTTCCTTTCTTGTGCAGGGCTGCAGACCATGTCAGAACTAACACATCAGTTTGCTCTGTCAACGAACGAAAGGAAATAGTTTGTGCTAAGAAAAGTATCATCAGTAGGAAACTTACCTCACTTCAAGGTATCAGTTTGAATACTACTTTTGTTGACTTGCTTGTATTAAAGTTGGATATGAGAAGTACTGTAGCAGTGGAGGTTATTCATGTATATCCAAAAACTTCAAGACTTCCAGACCTACACATGGAAGTTGGTGCAGGATTGTAAAATAAATTAAGCACAAAAATACAAACAAGTGTTGGTATTTCAATATTTTCCTTTAGATATTACTTTGTTCCTAGTATGAGCAGTTTGAGAAAAAAAAAAAAAAAAGCAAAATCTTTTCCTCTGCAAGATTTAATAGCTCTCTACAGATGATTCACTGGAGTCAAGCATCAATTTGTTTCAATTTCTATAACCATCTTCTTCTTCCTTAGAAAACTATGAAGCTTTTTCTTGGTTAGTACCAAAACGCAGCAATTCTTATGTCATCACTAAATACTTAGTATCTAAATTTTAGTCAGTATTACATTTTTATCCTTGTATGCATCTTATACAATTAGAACCAATTATTATGTGTTGACAGATCTCCACATTGCTTTTTTTTTCTTATTGTTAGTTTCAATACATTACAATGGGAATTCCGTTTATGTATGGAAAATTTAAGTATTTTTATCATAATATAAACAAACTTCATAAAGCTTGTAGGAATGTAAATATTGACTTCTAGACATTGTGTAGTTCATGGAACTAAATCAGAATCAGGTGTTACTACATATCTAAAATTTTTGTAGAGTAAAAATTTATACTTATACTTTATACTTAAAATATTCAGAAAGCTATTTGTTTGAGGATTTTTTTTTTTTTTTTTNNTTTTTTTTTTTTTTTTTATTTTCAGATAAGGTGAAGTCCTGTCTTGTGGGAAAGTTTGTGCAAGTTCATTTATTTGTATTCACAAATTTATGCCATTCTCAAGTGTTCTTGGAAATGGTCAACACCAGATATACAAAGCTTAGTAGAAAATTAGACCATGCACTAAACTATCCAGCTGATTGCATTTATTTATTTATTTTAGTTAAATAAATGTAGCAAATGTAGTTCAGCTAACAGCAACTACTAGCCTGGATCACCGGGGATCAGCAAAAAGCATTTATTTGCTTACAGCACTCAGTTATTTTCTCCTTTTTACCCATGAAACTGCCCTGTGTAAGGAAAAATCTGCCTCTTCTTCCCTTTTCTGATATCCCTGTTCTGAAAGAATGACTAGGCCGCGGGTGTGATGGTGATTTTGTTTTGATCACCATTGCGCACACAAGCTAACCATTCTTTCAAAACAGGGTTATCAGAAAGGGGAAGAAGAGGTATTCCATGCACAGTGTAACCAGTCAGGCAACATACCATCAAAAACCTGCTGAAATAACCAACAATTTAAATCAGATTATAGTTCTGCCTCTGGCCTCAGAAACGTTAAAAAGTTACTTCTCTAATAGACCCTAGTATAGCAATTGTGTCATCTAATAATGAATTCCTCACAGAAAGTTTGTTCTAGCAAATGAGTTCTATGGTTCGAGTGAATAAGGTTTTACATCTGGGCAGAAAAGAACAGTCAGATGTAATTGCAGGTAAGCGGCATGGAAGGGCCCAGTTTGTTAGCTGTAAACATGGCATTGCATAACATGAATTTGATACACAATTCAACAAAGCATCTGAAGATGTGAAGCAGATGGGAAGCAGATGCCCTCTTCATCTCCACACCTGATACTCCACCCTAGCCCATTCATGCTTCTCCGTTTCTAAGGGAGAAAAGAACAGGATTACAGAGAAACGTTGTACAGGAGGATTATTTTACAGGGACAAATAAAATACGTGCTCTCAGAAAAAGAAACAAGAAAGAATGATGAAATCAATTAAAGCTTAAGAATTCTTATAACTAAGATCTAAAGTATAACTGTAAATGAAGGTTTTACTGTAGCTCTGGATAGTATTCATCCGAGCTCTTTATTCCAGACAGTGATATCAGAGTGAAGATAGAGTGGAAACAGCTTGGTGTGGCACACCAAGCAACATGGACTTGTGTCACTGTAGCTGATAGTCAGCAGGAACCTCTCTTCATAAAAAAGGTCATGCTCAAGTAATTTTGAAGAAAATAAGTATGTATCCAGTGTGTTTTCGACATAAATAATTATGTCCCCCTGTAGCACTGAGAATTGAAATGAACACAATGGTTTTTTAAATTTAATAGGAGAATGTTAAAATAGAAAGATGTTAAATCAGAATGAATGCTTCTGATACAGTTCTCCTGTAAAATGAGGATCGAAAGAGGAAAAACAGCCAGAAATGACACCCAAGCAGAACGTTAATTTTATTACAATACAGTATATATACTCATACTATTTAATCTTTAAGATAGATAGCCTTTCACTTTTGTTTAAACTGTTGTGAAAGTACTAGGTTTTCACACTGAAGAATCCATGATTCATGCAGTTTCATTTCCTGACTTTCTCCTCTATTCACAAATTTTAGCTTTTTCTAAGGTAAGGTGTTTAAATTAGTTCCACTTGTTTACTGTTGAAGGGTTTTGTGAAGTCCTTGCTTTTCACTCATTAAGAACTTTGTAGGTCAAACTTTTTATTTTATCCCCAGGCTAGGTTCAGGTAAAGTCTTGATTAAAACTGCAATTAAATAAATTGAGCTAGTGTATTTTCTCATGGGGAGTAAACTTTAAAAATTTTCATATACTCAGTATATGAATTCTTCTAGTAGATTAATTATAGCAATTTTAAACTGTTTGAATCATGTGATCTCAATGTTGCTAATTTAGATCTCTATCTCAGAGTATATCAATGTTTGCAAAAAACATTATGACTGTCAAAATGCAAAGACACAGAAGAGAGAAGGCAGAGGAATAAAAAGAGAAGTCAAAAAAGAAAAAGAACCTGTAGATCAATTTTTCTTTTTAATTTCTTTAGTAAGGTAAACTGGAGGCTGTTGGGTTGGGAAACATTTGAAATGCCAAATGCATATAAATAGGAAACAGGAGTTTCAATTGTTTGTGGTCAGATCCATGACAAAGCACACAGAAAAGGCCGAAGTGTGTGATGCCTCCTTTGCCTCAGTCTTTACTCGTAAAACCTGATTTCAAGATCCCCAGGACCTTGAGACCCTCGGAAAAATCTGGAGAAAGGAAGACACTCAGTGGAGAAGGATCAGATTAGAGAGCATTTGAAAAAATTTGGCTTATGCAAGTCCTTGGGCCCTGATGAGATACACCCACAAGTGCTGAGGAAACTGGCCCAGGTCATTATGAGGCCACTGTCATTCACCTTTGAAACATTTTGGTGACCAGATGCCTAAGGACTTGAAAATAGCAAATGTCACTCCTATCTTTTGGAAAGACAAGAAGGAAAATCCAGGGAGCACAGCCCAGTGAGCCCCACCTTGATTTCTGAGAAGGTGATGGAGAAAATAATCCCTGAAATAATTTACAGACATATGAAGGAAGAGAAAACGATGATGAATAGTCCGAATGGATGAAGGGGAAGTCACACCTGACAAACCTGGTAGCCTTCTGCAGTGAGAAGACAGACTTGGTGGACAGGGCGAAGGCTGGGTGTGTTTTATCTTGGCTTCAGCAAGTCTTTTGACACTATTTGCCACAACATCCCTATTGACAAACTGATGAAGTACAGACTAGATAAAAGGACAGTGAAATCAGAATGAACTGAACTGTCAGTTCCAACTGTTGTGGATCAGCAGCACAGAGACCAGCAAAAGGCCATCAACTTACAATGTACTCAGAGTCCCTGGCCAAAACTGTTTAACATCTCAATTAATGACTTGGATAATGGGAGAGAGCACACCCTCAGTAAGTTTATAGTATAACATTTGAAGGAGTGGTTGTTACACCATATGTTTGTGCTGCCTTTCAGAGGGACCTTGGCACACTGGAGAAATAGAAGGAGATGAACTTCACTAAATTCAACAACGGGAAAAGCTGTGTCTTGCACATGGGAGACAAATAGCCTCAGGCACAAATACAGACTGGGGACTTAGTAGAAAAAAGGCATCTTGTCAGAGAAAGGCATGGAGATTTTCATGGACACCAAGCTGACTTTGGTGTAACAATACATGCTTCTGCCAGCAGCCTCCTGGCCTGCATCAGAAAATAGATCAGCAGCAGGTCAGTGAAGGTGGTGCTTTCCCTCTGCTCAGGTTGGTAAAACACATATGGAGTGTTGGGCCCAGTCTCAGCCTCTCTATTGCCAGACAGACATGGATATAGTGGAATGAGTCCAGCAAAGAGCCAACTTAAAAACCCAGACCTTCTTGCACGTGGGAAGAGGTTGAGAGAGTTGGGACTGTGCAGCCTGCAGAAGTGAAAGCTCACAGGGGAAATATTACAATACATGTACCTGATGGGGAAAGGAGGTAGGTTTTTTGTGGTGGTTTTTAATATCTTAAGAGAGACAAGAATGTTTACAGAACAAAAGACTGGAAGAAAATGATCATGTTGAAGTTTCCAAGCCCTGTCACTGCCTTACTGCATATTGCCATCTGCTGGCAAAATGATTATTTTGGACTGTTTATGTTTTATTTCAAGTTCTTACAGTGATTACAACACTGAGGAAAATAAAGAGGGAACAAGAATGGTGAACAAGCTATATTCTGATCTTTAAAATGATGTTAACTTTCCTTTCAATATTTGTTCTATTAAAGAAAGTATACAGATAATCCTACTTCTCTTAGTTTATTGTTTTCTTCCCATCTCCTAAATGTGTTCAATGTTAAATGGAAGGAAATACTATTTTCTTGTTATAATTTCACAGATTATCAAAAAACTGGAATTTCCACAAAGTGTGAATTCCGTTGAACAGGCATAGAAGCAATATCCTGTGGATATTCAGTGAACTTTATGACAAATAACTATATCTTTACAGAAATATGTATTGTGTTTGAAGCTACTAAAGAATGTTACTCCTGTGCAAGACTACTACCCATCTTTTCTTCGTAATTGATAATACAGATGGAATAATTTTTAATTCTTCCAGAAACTTTTCCAACATCCTTTTTGAGATAAACCAAAGTAGAGACACAATGATTCTCTATTTGTTTTTCCTTAATGTGGGCACGTATTTTAGGCTATATTGTAGTCTTTGGTCTCGGTAAATACCAAAAAACAAGAGCCTAATCACAGTATTTCATCACTTAAAGATCTTCCAAATTCATACTAGCTAAGCAGCTAAAAGATAGAGCTGAATTTAAAAAATAGTTGTTAACATAACTTAATTTGGCAAGTGTCTGAAATACCCCTAAAGTTTACATTTCCACGATGCAGATAAGTTCAAAAAAAGCCTTTTATCCTCATATTCCCAGCAAGACTCTCCAACTATAAGAACCTTTGCCTTCTGTTGATTTTTCTCAGGGACATAACCCATAGCCACCCAAACCACAGGATTATTGAGGATGGCATCATGCAATAGATAACAGAAGGAAAGATACAGAATACACCTAAAATGGAATCAGCTCTCAAATAAGAATATTTACATCCATCTTCAGGAGCTTATAACCAGTTTTGCTGGTGCAGAAAATGGCCAGTGCTTTACTTTCTGAAGTCTGTGAAACTTTTTATTTGGTATTAAGCTCTTCCTGTGTATGTATCTGGGTACTTGGTTTGAAACAGAATGTTACAAAGGAGAGAGGGAGTGGAGGCAAAGAGACACTTAAAAATGAACATTCCAGTACTACCTCTTTTTTAGAGTGGTCTTCAAACTTGGGCATTCTAGAAGTGCTTTTGTTTCTAAATGACAATGTTTGTTTGTTTGTTTTGTAAAAAGGTCTTAATACTGAATGCCATCCATAAAATGAGTTATTCTCAACTCAGCTAGCAACAGCAAAATTTTAAATGGAATGTGTTCATAATATCTGGATTAAACTTCAAGATATTTTTAAGTCATTTTATTCTTTGGTGTTTCTAGATGCACCTTGTAAAGTTAATGAGTAAAAAACCCTCACATTCCCATTGAAATGCAAGGGTGAAGCTTGTAACACTCTAAGCTAGCTGTCTTACTGGGTGTTCAAATATAGGAGGTGGTTACCCAGAGGCTATGAAATCTTCATCCTTGAAAAATCCTCAGAACTGGGTTGGACAGGGCCCTGTGCAGTCTTTGATTCACTCTGAGCAGGAGGTTGGACTAAGTGACCTCTGGAGTTTCTTTCCAAACAAAATTGTCTTCTTATTCTGTATGCTAGTTAATTATGCACATGAACATGAAGTCTTCTCCATGTTAAAATTTTTCCAAATAAAACACCTCCTGCCTGTTTCGAATTATGCCCCCACTGTAAAGTGATCAGGATGCCAGTAACACTAACGTATTGTAAGGAAAGTACCTTCAGACCATGTAGCAAAAAACCCAAACTGACATATTAAAGTTTCTGACTTTGTGAACTTTATGTTCCATACTTCAGATATTCAATTTTTATTGCCAGATTTCTAATGATTTTTTTCATTTTTGTTTAAATCCCCAGACCCAAGGTATACAAGCAATTTTAGGCACCAGCTGTTACAGTAGTATGTATTTGAGGAGGGATGATTAGAGATGAACAGAAAATAGCATTGCCTTCACGTGAAAATTCTAGAGATTTAAGAAATTATTCCAGTCTTTACTAGGAGGAAGAAAATAATTGACTCGAAGTTTCCCATTTTAAAAACAAGGAGAAACCTACACAAAAAAACCCATAAAATAAACAATAACCAACCACCACTGCACTTATTTAGGATATTTGAAATTATAATTATTCCCAAACCACACCATCAGTGTAAATCGTGCCTTCTGATATGCAAAAGCTGTCCTAAAAATTAGACCTCAACTATCCTTCAAAGCCTCATTTGCTGTCACAGTGGTTCTAAGTAAAATCATAACAACGGGAACAGAAAACAAACAGGTCTCTAACATCTCTTGAAGACTTCATACCATAAACTCAAGTTACTGTTCTATAGGATGTGGTGGGTTAGTTGTCTTTTAGATGCTGTAACGGTATGTGGAAGCAGAGATCTCTGCTTCCTCAGGGGTTTCTGGCCAAGGACCTTTTCAGTGCAAAAGGGAAAATAAGTAAAGGAAGAAGGCATAAACAAGAACACACAGACAAAAACCTGACCAACACATGGTAAGAGAGGCAGTAACAAGAACAAAATCTGGTCATTCATGTTTCTTGGTAAAGGTACTGGAACATGGGAACGTTTATGTCAGGACGATTACCTGACTGAGGACCTTGTCGAGTGGGATGACAAGGAAAAGGGAGAAGCCACTAACAAAGTATACAACGGCACAAAGCTGACAGGCAAACGTAACAGAGACAAAAACAGTCACACTAACTCATGGGCTAACAAGGGACTTCAGTAAAACTGGGACTTTGCGGCTGACATGGATGCAAACCTGAGAATCCAGAATGCTGGGGGACAGTGAGACTGTTCAAACTGATGAAGGACTGCACAGGAGAAGGGGACTGGTGTGGAATAAAGGGGTGTAGGCAGAAATGGGTATAAAAGGGGCTTGACAAGTGTAAAACGCATTGGTCAGCATGTGTTTGACCGAGACCTACAGCTGATTGTTGCAGTCCAACCTACTTTTTTATTAAACACTTCCTCAGCTTTGTCTCTGCATAATCTCATTCTGCGTCCTGTGTCTGTGTGTCTGTGTGTGTTTCCAGGACACAGTGACAGCTGCTTGAGGACTGGTATGAGTGGATTTGCTGTCAGCAACTGGAGTTAGACTGGGATATAGGTGCTCCTGGCCTGTGGTGTCAGCTCCCTGAGTGAGTGAGGTCTCAACCCCAGCCACTGGGGAGGGAATGGTGTGTGTCTCAAACACTAGCCTCTGTGGGGGACCAAGGTACGTGAGGCAAGTGAAGGGGTCAGTGCTGGTGGCTGGAGCAGGACCCTGGATAATGGTCTACACACCTGGGTATGGCTCAGTTCGGTCTACATGCCTGGCTACGGCTCAGCTTTTTTGTGAGTGTGGGTTTTGTGGTCATGTACACTTGACAACTCAGGGTATTAACTGTTAAGGGCTAACAGTTCTGTGTATATAGCGAGAGTTACAGGTGCTGTATAGGAATGAATTATTAGGATGAAGTATGTTCTTAAACATCATTAATTGAAGAAAGCTTTGTTTTAAAGTCTAAAAGTGGATAGGTTTATCAGCCTTTTAAACATAACTGTTACAAAGGATCTCTGATTCTCTGATATATACATAGACGTATACACATAAATACGTATCTATATATAGAACACATACTCAGTTGCAGTGTTTCAACTACTGAAAAAAACGTATACTTAGTGGAAATGGGGAAAAAATGGGACCAAGATAGAATTAGATTCATTCAGTTTGGTACATGCAGGTTTTTCTTCCCTGCTAAAATTAACCCTTCCTATCCAACTAGCTAACATATGGACCAAAGAGACTAAAAGTAAAACCTATCCCAATGGTTACAATCATTAGTTTTCTAGAGTTAATTTGGCCTTCTTCCTAAACTACTGATGTAGAGCCCAGAATTCACTGCCACTGTATGTGCATCTTTCATCTTTATATCTACAATACAGAGATTTATTCTGCACCACCTCTACAGACTGAAGCAATGTTGCTATAACTACATTGTTAGACTGTGTGCTAATAAGTAAGGCCTGTCCTCCATGTGCCTTTTTTGAATTCCATGATTTGACAAGAACTTTCTCTACTGTTGGACACAAAGTATTTCATTATCATCAATCTTTTTCCTTCTTAAGCAGGCTGACTGTAAGGATTATTTGATCTGGGATTTTGGCTATGCACTAATTGTCATGGATGCCAAGGCTATGCAAACTCTCTAAAAATTCCATTCGCAAAAAGAGCCCTACAGTTTTGCTTGCAAGGACTAAAAGTAAACCCTCTCCTGAAGGTTCACTCTGAGGCTCAACTGCAGGTTACATTCACAATTTTGTATTATTAGATTTAATTTAGCTACCAATCTGTTCCTGGCTTGCTCTGGTAGCTGCAAAGAGAAGATCAGCAGTGCTCGGAAGTGCATACAACTTTGCAAAAATAAGTGCATGCTTTCTATGGGCTGTTTGCATTGGTGGTTGAAGACAATAGAATAGATAAGATCACAACCAAAAAAAAAAAAAAAAAAGTAAGCACTAATAATTTTCTGTACTTCTCCTGTTTGCTGGTAAATGAAATGCACAAAAATGAAGAAAGTTATTCAATGAAGCTGCAAACCTGTAGTAAGGGACAATGTGAACCTGTACTGTTCCTAGGAATTGCTTCAGGATATGTTCTGAACCAAATCAGTTCAATGCTCAAAGGAGAGCAAATCAGTTTAGTCACTATAGTACCCAGGGAAATAATGTAGGTTATGTCATGCCCAGTCTTCTGGGTTATGAGTACAAAACATGGATACAACTAAACCTGAAACCATCTTCAGACCCTGAAACAGGAAAA
>VWYH01002032.1:106507-120897 GCA_013399365.1 Pampusana beccarii
AGAGGAGAGGAGAGGAGAGGAGAGGAGAGGAGAGGAGAGGAGAGGAGAGGAGAGGAGAGGAGAGGAGAGGAGAGGAGAGGAGAGGAGAGGAGCCTGCTATTCTGAGGTACAAACAGTAAAATGTTTAAATTTTTTTAAGCCGAAGGATATTTTTCCTCTCCAAATATGTATTTACTCTGTATTTTTGTAAATTCCTTTCCAGGCTTTCACCATCACTCTACTTATTACTTAGCACAGTCTACTAACATATTGAGTTGTGAAACCCGCTTTTGTACCTGAGGCTATTCTAGTTCTTCCTTTTCCATTCTGTATATAACTTAGTGTGGATAACACTGTCAGCCAGAGATTGCTCTTTTATCCTACTGGCCAATATACTTACTGAATTAAAAAAAACCAGTCCTATACCAGCTGTGTATGCATGCTGTGCCTACAACAGCATGCTTTATCTGAGCTCTATAAGCCTTCTCTAATAAGCATAGTAGAGAGAAAGATCCTAACAAAGTAAAAAATATGAGGCTTACAGAACTCATTAAAATATTTTCTGATGATAGCCCAGAACTAAGCATAATTAAAATTCAATATTAGAAGATATCCTAATTTCTATATTGGTATGACTTTCAGCATAGTTACTCTGGACACAAATCAATAGTAAATACCAAATTCACAAGCATCTTAAGCCCATTTTATTACTTCCTGCAGGACTGATCACAACAACATTCTTGGTTCCACAGATGGGCTCTGTGGCTTTACTTTCACAGACAGACACAAGTTCAGCCTGTCTATAAGCCTCTCTTCACTGAGGTCTGAAGTTTCCCCAAGGAATATAGAAATCCCATTTTTATTAGCATAGTTCTGTTGCCTCAGGGCAAAAAACCCCCACCAACGTCTTTGACTCCCGTGCCAGTGCTTTTAACACTGTGTTCCTTTATATGCCTGAGACAGCCTAAACTTTGTCTACATGTTTAGCACAGAATTCCCATTGGCTTTGTCACCAGCTCAGCTGCATCAGTTTTAATTGAGCCTTTGGCAGATATTTTGGAGGCTGGTCGAGGGTAAGGAGTCTGTACTAGCAGCCTTACAGCTGCTTTTGGAACAGCTGAAGCAGCACTAGCTATGAAGAGCTCTCTTGCTGCAGTACTTGAACGCACATAAGGCCTGGGAGAGATTATATCTGGTACTGAACTCTGGCAACGAGATAGCATTTCATTAGACTCAGCAGTGAATATTTAAATGCTGTTTTCTGCTGTAAGAGAAAGTCAACCTGCACTGCAGATAAAATTCTGCACTAAAGCCAAGAGCCTGATCAAGCAGGAGAGGAAAGTAGATGGACACTGTGATGTTTTCTGATTGCTAGCACAGCATACAGCTGAGATTATTGCTACTCTTTTCAACAGCAGATGCATTCACTCTCCAGAGTAGCAATATCACAGAGGTGCAATGATCCCCAGATGGAGTGAAAGATAAGTTCCTGGTTTCTCTTGTATAAGTCTCATTTTGAGGACCATTTTGCTACACTATTTATCATCCTGATGGGAATGACTTTTCTGCCTGGTCTATGCGAGAATAAAATCAGGACATACAGCCAGAGGGGAAAAAATATATATGTGATAATACTTCTCACATCCTTTCCTGTATCCCAGTATTTGGAGAAACACAGCTAAACTCTTTGTTTTCATCTTTAGAGCATTCAACTAGCATTATCTTATTAACTTAAATTCCACCCTCTTAATGGACTTCCTAGTAAGCAGACAATAGGGTTTGCCTTTTGTGTGCTAAAGTCTATCCCGCAGGCTCCATGAAGGAGAGACATGATTTTAACCTTTTTAATCTAACCAAACAAACAATACAATATATCATATGGGGGTAGGCATCTTCTTGATTGTCTATAAATTACCATAAAATGACTATAAATATGCACATAAAAGCTACATAATTTTTCCTTTCAAGTTTTCTGATAATAATGTAATTGGTTATGATTACTCATAAGTAGGATGCAGCAGGATTGAAATATAGAAGGAACACCAGGAACAATCTTTTGTTTGTCTCCCCAACACAAATTTTCTACTTCTAACTCCATTTTATGGAATAGAGAAAATGGTGTTATGAGGAGTTATTGTGAAATTGACTGCGACAACTCATATGGTAACTATGCTATTACTGCTTGCCACCAGTGCAATTACACTCTCTGCCATGATATATCTTCTATTTTTATATAATTTAGAAAACCAATGACAGATTAGTAATGTATTTTTCGAAACTGTTCAACAGTGAAGGGTTGAATGACATGCAAAAAAAATAGCTTCATAAACAATGCTAAACTGTGCTGGACACTCCAAGCCTTTATAGGTACAGAGAAACTTTTGAAACCCTGGAACCTGTAACAGGCTTCAAATGTTCAAGAAATACTCATTTGTCAAGAATGAAGCTGATAGTACGACTCCAACTTCAATCATCGAAATTTCCTCCAAGTGACCACATGTGAGATGGTTCACTGAAATTACCATCCAGTCACTGGCTATGATATGTCTAAGTCAAATATTTCGAACAGAAAACATCATCATAGTCCAGAAACTGATCAGTGAAAACATCGACCTTTTGCATTGACTCCTCCCCGCCCCAAAATCAATATTTAAGATTAACTCTTTTTTTTTATCAGGACTTGAAACTTAAGAAGGATTAGCTATACTGAACAGCAATAATCTATACCCAGCTTGTAACAGGCATGGGTACATGAACATGTCATCATTGGCTATATGTGGCTATGCAAGAGCTAGAATTTGCTCTTCAACATGGGCAGTAACCTTGTGCAACAAAAAGTTTGTGAGACTAGTAGACATAAGCCTATACATTGTATACATATGGACTAACTTACTTCTGTTTGACTCAAAGTGGAGTTTTTTCACAGCATTTGGAAAAGGAAAGGGTACAAGTAGGAATATAGTACAGATGTCTTCTACCTCCACATCCCAATCCATTTCTCCAAGTCTCTGGTGCTCTTCTTGTTACTTCATATAAAACTCACATATGAGTATTATGTGGTACACATAGTATATATCTTTAGAAATAATGTTAAAAATAGATAAAATTACACTGATCTGTGAATGGATATTTTAAGGATTATTTATTTATTTATCTATCTATTTATTTATTTTAGACCTCATATTTGTCTCATAGAGGCGTGGACAAAACCGAGTATGTATACTTAAAATGAAGAGAAGTGGAATGCAGGTTTTTTCTTTTCTTTTTTGTTCAGGTCATTCATCCTCTGCTGACACATGCAAATGTGTCAGACAGAACACAAAGCTAGACAAGCCTGGCTACAAGCCAGTAAAATCATTTTAACACCATACATATTTTGTGATAGTTGTTAAACTGAATATAAATTTTAAATACTTCTAAATAAGTTAATTTCAATTGTGTTGGAACTTCACCATATAGAGTGTTTCCTTTTAAATAGATACTCCTATAAACTAATGATGCTAATGCAAAACAGTTAGTATGAGAAACTACACAATGGATAGTTATCTACCACAGAAAACTAGACCTACTCTGATACATTCTTAATAGCTACATTTAAAAAGTGTATCCAACAAATGGATGGGAAAAAAACACACAAAAAAGTTCCTAGATCTCCATAAGAAACCAGGAATAATGTCCATATACCCTTTATAAAAAAAAAAAAAAACAGCTTACATTCTACTTCTGGATCAAGATTTTGATATCTGCATTCTTACACACTGTCACACAATAGAGATGAATCATATAACTAGGAAAACTTAAAAAAAAAAATGAACACGGAAGATGTCCTTGAATTAAGAAGCTCTAACTATGCAACATTTTAAAACATCCGTATGAAAACATGGTAGGGAAACTTTGTCTTGATTATTAATTTTCTTTGAATCACTTGGATTTTTTTCCCTTTATTTCATGGTATAAACTTTTCATGACTTTCAGGTAAATTTTTCATCTTCTACTCAAGAGAAAGCATGCCCAAGTGCTTATAACAGCGATACAAGATCAACATTGAAATTGTTATGATTTCAGATTAAGTGACTTTTTTCAGGTACAATAATTTTCAGTTTCCAGCTCTTACCTCTCAGCACACTGCCTCAGAAATTATCTGGATTTATGTTGTATTTTTACAGGCAAAAACTCTGTAATGACGGTATCATGAGTGCTGGTGCCAGAAAAGAACTGGTGATCCTGGGAGCAAGTCTCACTGCACTACCACATACTCCACTCTTCATAGTTACTAAACTTGTCACAGAGAAACAGCGGAGTGACATTTGACCATAGTGGTCCAAGTGTTTTGACACATCTTTGAAACTAAATACTGTGAGGATGAAAGAACTAACAGAGATGGGTTCTCTCAAGTTTTCTCCTCTAGACAGCAGTGTGAGAGTACCATGAAAAGGTTTTCTAGCCAATTAGGAGCTTTACAAGTTACCACTGCATTATTTTATCTATTTATTTATTTGTTTAGGTATATTTATGGTACTTATAACTCATCCGTATAAATACAGATTTTATCACAGTCCAGTTGTAAGGCACAAGAGACATACCAGGTACACAAATGCTCAGGGTGTCTCCAGTTCACCTAAGTGCCATGTGCACTTGAGCCAATTTCACCAATATCAAACTCTGGTGTAAACTAAATGTTGGTAAATTGTGAAGATGTTTTTGAGTCAATGTCGAGTGATAAAGTGTTAAATAAAGTCTAACATACTTCTATCCCACGATAAACATGCTCTCTATGCTGGAATAAACTGTTCTCTCCTAATACCAACAATGATGCTTCATCAAAATCCTGTTTCTTGATTAATCAGTTTGTAAATGGCTTGGTTTTAGTTTCCTCAGTTTCCAAGTTCTAATCTAAATCAAATTTGATAACTTAAATTGTAGAACAATTCTCTAAAAGTGGTCTAAAACCAAGAATAGTGCTTTTCATACCAGGATAACTATTTTCATTCATTTAGTCTGCTACCTTGTTATTCAAAAAGCATGTTATATCTGGATAAAACTACATTTCATTCACTCCATATAGGAATGCCAGAATAAAATGAAGGGAAAAAAAAAAAAGAAAAAGGAAAAGTGAGTTACCAGAAAGAGTATATTCTTTCAAGTACAGCTAGTGAAATATATTGCCTGTCTGTTGTAAAACCCAGTCTTCCAGGTGATATGTCAAGAGGTTTTGATTCTATAAAAAACCATCACCAGTAAAAACAGTGAGCTAAGACAGTGATAGGAGCCTCTGATAAATGAGGCAAGAATGTAGAATAAACACCATGGCATTCTTCTCTTGGTCTGCTTTCTAAGGCATACACTCCAAACAAGTGTTTTACAAAACCAATGCCTAATAAAAATTCCCGAATACGAAATACTTAAAGGAACATAGTTCATATTTCCATTTCTCTATCATATGGAGGCTGACTTTTCTCTATGGTATTTACCAGGTTTATGCAAGGAAGGTTTTGTTTAACTTCCTACTAAGCAAGGAAGCAGATTGAAAAAGTGGTCACCTTATTAATATGTTTTCAGTTTAAATGTGAGTTGTTTCATGAATCCTGGGAAAAAAAGCAGAACACATCTAAGTCTACTTCACTTTCTTTAGCCATGGAAGAAAGGAAAGAAAAACAAATTATTTCTACACACAACAGTAATCTTCAGATTTTCCTTTTTAAAACAATTCAGTTTTTCCAGTGAATTTCATTTTTGTTTTTGCATTTTAACTTCAGAACCTCTATGACTTCCCAAAAATGACTAAATGAATTCTTCAGCTGGCATCTATGTTTATAAAAACAGATTTTTGTTTCCATATATCTATTTAGAAGAAAAACTTGTCATATGGATCCAAATCCAAATATGTGATTCAGGAGAGCATTCAGATTCGATGAGTTTGATTGGTTGAGCTAAGTCAATCCCTAGGTCTTTTCCTGGTCCAGTGGAAGTTTCTTACAGAGTCTTCACAGCTGTCTTTGCGTTGGACATCCTCAGTAGCAGCCACAAGCATATCCAGAAAAGAAAGCAAATATTGTCATACTTTTCTATTCCACAAACAGTACTGCTTTCCCCTGAAAAAAATGGAACTTTTACAAACATTTCTGAAGGACTGTGCTTAATTACTGAGTTAAGGTTTAAAAAGAAAAAAAAATTATATATATGTATGTATATATACACACACACATATATATATATATATATAATGTAAGCAAAAAAGAAAAACAAGTTATTTGGGATATATAGTACCTAATCCAATGTCTGGATAATTTATTTCTACTTTCACTACACAATGTACAAACAAATTGTATTTGTATAACCTCATCTCAAATTGTTTCAGCCAGTCTCAACTGTGTTATCAGTTTAAAAAAGATAACTATTGTGCACTAATAATTTATTCTCTAATTAATTTCTTAAGTTTATTTTTGAGAAAGGCTTGCTGCTGCACAGCACTTGAGCAACCACCCTGAAGCACTAGAAGCAAATCTGCAGTTTAATTTTGGTTTACAGTAGTTACAAATGAATAGGTGGGAGGGTGCAAGTGTGTTCTTGTTTAGTTAGTTTAATTGTGAACTACAGGGTTCACAGTTAATGAATTCCACAGGGTTTTGTGTGCATAGGATAATTTTTGTAGATATCACTCTAATATAAAAGAAATGTGTCTGTTCTTTCTATAAGGACCAATGTTTGTAGGAGACATCTGCCTGCTATGGTATTTCACATATTTCTTTCCTACCTCTCAGTATCGTCTTCCTTGGAAATATTACATAAGCCTATACAGGCTGGCTGCAGACAAATGACAAATGCAGCCCTATTTAAAAAAAAAAAAAATCACTGAGTTTACAACACCCTTTGGAATTTTCAAGCAGTCTTAGAAATTTTTAGCACAGACTGACAAATCTGTCTATCCTTCAGCATTACGAAGTTTTAGTTATAGTGTTCAAACAGTTCTCTGCTGTGACTGGCCTCATGGCTAATTGTATCACTTTCAAGAGCATAACTTACCATGTCTTCTGCAAATGTACATAGAAAAATTCAGTTTTAGGTAAGCTTAAGATATAGGAAGAACTTATGTGTTTCTCTTTCACAGAAGCAAAGATTTCATTTTACAGTTGTACTCAGTAGCATCAGATTTTGTGGCACATTTCAATTTATCATTGCATCTGCATCCCATTAAGTGTAGAGCTACTAGAAAAAATTATCTTCGTGGCTCATTGGTTACTGTTTGCACTATAGCTGTATATGCAATAGGAACAGGGAAAAGTTTGCCTTGCTAACGTCTTTCACATTTCTTGAAGAATTTCATCGTGTTAGAGAAATAATGTGTTCCTAGTCCTGTCTAAAAAGGTCTATTATAAATGAGGAATTTACTTCTATTTCGGACACTCACACGCTACTTTTTATTGATTTCTTTTTTTAGTCTTTCAGAGAGATTTAATCTGTTACTATTTTGAATGCAAAAGTTCTGCAATTCTAACTCAGAAGTGTTTTCTTCTCCTGCCTCCCCCTCTCCCTCTTCTACTGACATAACAGTAGAAATTACAAACCTATATATTGAATCATTGTCTGAAAGGAGATCAGGATTAACTATTTTTACTTACAGTTGTGTAATTGTAAAAAGAAGCCCTTTTCTCTTTACTTGGACGTTAGTGTTCTGTCCATATGTTCATGGGTCACCAGATACATAAATGACAAGGAAAAGTAGTCTAAGTACCTACTCCTGTCAGAGAACATGTATATAGGACTGTGTAATATAGCAATAAAATTGTAAGCTGCAGAACAGTTAAGAGAGCTTGAGTTTGTTAGAAGCTGCGTACACATGCGCAGGCATGTCGCAAGAAGAGCCAGAGGCCATGAATGCATTGCAAAGAGCAAGTTTTATTTTGGTTACCTCTCTACTGGGGGATCTCCGAAGTAGCATCTAAGCTCCCAGGCAGAGGTGACACAAGTGGGGGCACACAGGCACTGGTAAGTTCAGCCCTGCTGGAAAACCACTGGGCCTACTGAGCTCGCCTGTATTTCAAGGCTTCAAGCAGGTGCAGCCTCCCGCTCTTTCTCACAACAAAGCAAGAATCAGACATAGTGATAAGGTGCCTAGAGTTTCTCACAGGCCTGTGTTATCCAACACAGAGCTTCTACTCATTAAGCACACAAGGTCAGTAAAACAATTAGTGTGATGTGTGTGCTTTTTCTACAGACAGGTGCGAGTCACTTGAGCGTATTTATATTTAACTAACCTCCTTGTCAAATCTTCCGCTACATTCCCATACATAAGCCTTTGCAGATCTAGATTCTTAAGACTGTCTTTTCTTGTTCTGACCATCCTTCTGAAGTAAACCAAGTCAGCTGCACAGCGCAAAGTACATAAGAGGACCACTTTAACAACCAAAGAAAATAAGTTGCTAGGCATCTGAAAATGTTACTGTTACCAACAAAGTAAATGTCAAAAAAACCCAATCCAAACCAAACCAACCAACCAACCAAACAAAGGCAACAACAACAACCAAAACAAAACAAAAACAAACAAACGAAACAAACAGAACTTTTGATTGCCAGTACTTTGACTCACAAACAAACAAGCTTTTCATTTTTAGGAAGTCACATACACATCCGATGCTTACTTCCACGTATGTTGCAAGACAGACAGATTATAGACAGAAGGGTTAAATGACCACACGCAAAGGTCCATGCATAGAGAAAAGCAAGAGGAAAGGAATATTTCTCAGGCACAGAGCTTCCAACTTCCTACTGCAGGCACACTATGTCATCCGAAATAAATATATTCAAAATCCAGCTCTTGCTGGTCTAAAAGTACAGCACCACAGTAAGTTCCTCCATCCACGACTTCTTTTTAAGATAAAGCACACACTTCAGCAACTTCCTGCTTCTCAGTAACTCACTAGCTAAATATGACTTCTACAGAAACAAATATGGGGGGAAGTGATAGCTCTTTTTCATTATGTTAACAGGAAATATCAATAATTTATTATTATTTATGGAAAAAGGATGAACCTTAAAATGACATATTTGTATCACTTACACACAGTATACACTTACACACTTGTTATATCCTTTATAGAATGGCTGTTACTTTTTCAGTAGTTCATTTTTCCTTATTTTTAATGACTGACTCAAATATTTGTTAGGCTTTCAAAAAAATCATTACTAAATCCTAGCTCATTCACTACCTTTTTCGCGGATCTGTGATGCTAAACACAACATTCATATTTTTCCATTAATTTATGTCATAAGTTGCTTTTTCACTGCAAAACTGCTCCTTCTTCGAATGGGACTGAAGACAGCATAATTCTCATTATTAATATATATAAAGATAAAAGTCAATTTAATTTAATAATTTATACCACTAACCTTCTTAGCATACATGTAAAAGAAATATGGGCACAGTATCCTTAACTTCATTTCCCTCAACTTTATTGTCCTCCAAGATACAGAATTGCTAAGAATATTAGACAAAGGGACAATGGAGGCCTCTAAAATGATCCTTTAAAATTCTAAAAACATCCAGACCACTCCAGATTTTTGACAGACCAATGTCAAAGGTGAAGGAATTGTCTGCCTATATGTCACTGCATTACATGGACGTCATTTAATTTGTGAAGACCAGAAATGTCTGTGAATTAAAGCGAGAAACTGTCAGCTTCCTGCAATCTAGAATACAAATAACTGGATTTACCAATTTTTTTTTTTGTATTATTAGCTTTTTGTTTGGGTTGGTTTTTTTTTTAGGCACTATCACATATTTATTTTCCTCTGGTCATCTATGACCAGATTTTTTAAAAGCCAATCTTGTACAACAATTTGTAGACACAAGACCACTACATTTATTTCAAAGTGTTTTATGCAAAATTTGGGGCTTTTATTCAAGTTAACTCATTGAATTGATCATAGCAAAATTCAGCTAGGCAGTTATACTAAATGTTAAACCTGTTCTTAAATATATTTCTATTATCAACTTTATATGCCAAACTGCAGAAAAGAAGCAGATTAACTGAAGGAAAATTAACAGGCAGGACAGATACATTTGTTAAAAATATCTAAAAATTACAGTGTAGCTCGTTGTCATAACTCCAGTCAGCAGCTAAGCATCACACAGCCATTCACTTTCTGCCCATGTGTTAGAAAGAGGAAGAGAAACAGAAGGGTAAAATTGAGAATACTCATGGGTTCAGATGAAAACAGTTTAACAGGTAAAGCAAGAGTTGTGCAAGCAAACAAAACAAAACAAGGAGCTAATTCACAACTTCCCATCAGCAGGCAGGTGCTCACCCATGTCCAGGAAAACAGGGCTCCATCACGTACAATGGTTACTTAGGAGGACAAAAGCCATCACTCCAAACATCCTCCCTTTCCTTCTTCTTCCTCCAGTTTTACATTGCTGGAGCATGATATCATATGGGATGGAATATCTCTTTGGCCAGCTGGGGTCAGCTGTCCTGGTTGTGTCCCTTCCCAGCTTCTGTGCACACCCAGGCTTTCTGCTGGTGGGGTGGTGTGAGAAGCAGAAAAAGCCTGAAGCAGTGTAAGCACTGCTAAGTAGCAACAAAAACGTCTCTGTATTATCAATGCTGTTTTCAGCACAAATCTGAAACATAGTTTCATCCTAGTTACTATAAAGAAAATTAACTCTAGCCCAGCCAAAATCAGCACACCTGTAAATACGAGATATTAACTTTATGGGTTTTTTTCATCTTTCTCTTCTGCTGTAAGTCATAAAAGTTAATAATCACTTTAAAAAAAATCTTCTCAATAACCAAGTAAGAGTTACATTATTAAAGGTTCTCAATATCCTAATTTCCTCGTTTCTAGTTGCCAGTAATTTCAGTGTTGATTCCCCTATCTCATTTAAAACACTAGCATCCAATTTCTGATATGCACTACATATCAACAAGCCTTGAAGCCCTTCAGTTTTCCTGCACTGATACTGCTTTCAGCTGAAGGTGTTTTTAACACATGGGACTTGGTACCAAACTTTCTCAAGACCATTTTTTTTCCCACAAACATAATCTGCAACTTTATTGCAGTGAAATCTCATCTCTTAAAACAAGATTTTTAACACTTAGACAAAAAGTATACGAGTGGTAAAGAAAACAAAAACTTCTGACACACTTCTGTGCAAATTCTTTGTTCGTTCCTTTTCAGAAGAAAGTGATAAAATGTCAGAAAATGGAACAAAAAACATGTTTTCAAGTTTATTCATCCAATGAGTAATCAAACAAACAGTTGAAGGAAAAAAGCTTTTACTTTTTTGAAAGATGGTGTCTTCATAAACAAGCAGAGAAAAGTGGGGACAGAAAGCTATATCTTAACATCTGCTGTGACAGCAGTTCTCCAGCTTTGATATGTGTACCAGTCAAGTTATGTAGGCTTCACTGATGTATAAGGTGGTTAAAGAGATTTGTTGTGCATAAAATAAGAACCATTTACAATACTCTGATTATATCAAAAAATCGTGACCTGGAAGTGGTGGATGCTAAGTTTTAAAGTTGAAGATTGCTATAGCCAGCTTAAGGAGTGCAGCAGAAAAATTATTGATATAACAGAGGTGGAGGTGTACATATAGTTTAGAGAGAGTAAGCACACCCCATGATTGTACCTACATTAAGACTGGTATTTCTTCATATTGTTTACTGAGGCCACTGGACACCAAATAACCTTTGTCATTTTTTCTGGTTTTCAGGCTCAAGTGAACATCTACTCAAGTGAGTAAAAGAATCCTATATTGTGTATTAGTGTAACGAAATACTGTTTATACTATTAACCCCTACACTGGAGACCTAGCAACGGTCCAGCTTCTCAGAGATATATTGGTTTCACTAGAGGTGTGATACCTGGATATCTAAGTAGCCCTGACAATCTGAGTCAAAAAAAAAAATAAAATTAAAAAAAAAAAAGACGAGATACATGTTTACATGTTCTGGTTTTGAGGCAATATTTTTATATTTTTATGTATATATATATATATAAATATATACACATATACACACCTAATATTCCAGTGTGGATGGCCAGTTCCATTACAATCTGGATGCTAAAAATATCCAGTCAAGCTAAGGTGATAATCAAAACAGTCCATGTGTGTAAACATGATTAATGCAGCTTGGGTAAGGTGTGTTACTTCAAGCTGTAGGATTTAAGTTTTCTGACAAGATTAACTTAAATGTTGGCAAACACTATTGAATGAAGTCATACAGAGGACAGATAACTTCAAAAGTACATGCAGACACTTGCTGACTTGTTGCCTGACTGACTGTATGTTCTGCTTTGGTTATTGTTCCAGTTTATCTTCCCTTGGGATATTTAAATTCTAGGATTATTTCTTTTATATGCAGCATGTATCTTAGTGAAGAACAGAATCAGGGTCAGCAGTGGTGTATTGCATCAAATGCACTTCCAATAATGGCTGGATGGAAAAGTGATGGAAAGTGATGGAAAAGTCTCTCAATGAACTTTGAAGTTGCTGAGCATCTAAAGTCCCACGATGCCAGCTGCTAAATGTATCACAGACGATATCAAATGTTTTCATTTTAAAGAGGTAAATACAATTTAAAGTATCTAGTATAACAAGAGATGCTCAGCATAATGTAGACATTTGCTCTTGTGTAGTAACTGGTGTTTAACAAATACGCTCAGGAGTTTCCCGCAACTTTTTTTTTTTTTTTTAAATATTTGTAGGAATGCCATTTTACTATAGCATTAATTAATATTTTGATTTAAGGAAAATACTAAAATCCACAGTTAAATTTACATCCATGTCTCATATCAAACAACCAAATGAAGCATTGTGTAAAATAAAGCCTAATACATTCATACAGAAACGTAAAGCATGAAAACATTCAACAAAATGTACAAGTCATGAAAAGGGTCAAATAAGCATTCATATATATTTATTAGTTTATGGTTTACACTTTGGTCATAAGCGGTCAAACGAATGACTAGATTCAGACCTTAGTGATGCACAAGTGTGGACTAATCCAACGAATATTAGTAAGATAGAATTTTTAATAGTGGATGTCTGTAGGCTAAGTGATATCTAATTAAATTGTTACAGGTTATTGTATTAAATAGTAATTGAATTCCTACAATGTTCCTCACAATCATAACATACTAACACAAATGCAATTGCATAGTTAATCGCTTACTGATTTTTTTCCTTCTTGTTTCATTACTTTGGATGTAGGATTTCTTGTATTCTCACTTAATTTCTATAAATCTTCCATTACTAACTTATACTCTAGAATATAGTTCCATGGAAACATTAAGCAAGCAAACATGAAACACACATCTCTGATGTCAGTTGCTAGATTAGACTCTATGCCTTCTTAAATACACCATATAAGTAAGTTGCACAATAGTTGCTGCACTGCAGAAAACCACAAGTTTCTCCAACACTTGAAATATAGCTGCACAGTTTAGCAAAAATTCATCTTGGCTGTGGAAAATTTCTACATTGAAGACAGAGAAATCTGTTTCCACTGAAAGGCAGTCGAAACTCCACCCTGCCTCCAAGAACCAAAACTGGCTTGTTAGACAAGTGAAGGACTCTGCAGTATTTAAGATTCAGAGACTGCCAAAGTCATTTTGCAGTTAACCTGTGGAAACAATGAATCTGAGTGATATGAGCACTGGACAAGGGATGAAGTATAGAAGTATAGTTTCTATAGGTTTGGATCATAATTTGCTCATAAGCATGTTCCAAGACAGCCACAAAATATCAGCATCTTAATATGTTTACTTAGCTAATTTTAATCCTGCAGACCTCAAAAAGTATGTGAACAGTCCCAACTAGAAGTAGAAAAACTGTTCACTAGAGTCCTGTTTGCCTTAATCATAAAAATTGTAATATATTTTCATTGCGTGAATAGGAGTATTTTATCTAAAACAGTCACTAACGTTATGGAAACCAAAGCACCCCTTGTCAAAGACAGTTCTGTCAGTTTGATAGAAACCCTGATATGGAACAGAGTGGGTGTTTTGGTGCTATATATGTTTCTCACATTTCTTGTTTTTCAGTTCATTGACTGCAACCAGATCCTCAAATGTGCAATATGTCTAAGATGTTAAAGAGGAAAGAATGCACTTGCAGAGACTTTTGGATTCTAAAACAGATTTGCTGGTGATTGCTTATGAATAACAGAATAAAAGATAACAGTCAATTAATCTGCTGTTGACTGTCTCTTAAAAAGGTCAGTTAGAAGCAAAAAGAAAGGGAAATAAAAATTACACTTGTAAGAATCAGAAAATATACATTTGTGGTACAGAGAGATTAATTTTATACCAGTAAGCACCAGCACAAACAGCCTTGCTACATCTATTATTTTCCAAGTTTAGGAGTTTTTCAGGTCGCCTTTTTTTTTTTTTTTTTTTTTTTTTTT
>VWYH01002032.1:120903-136242 GCA_013399365.1 Pampusana beccarii
TTTTTTTTTGCAAGTATTATTCATTGCCTTTTCTCTATCTCATTCATCATAAGCTGATGGTATGTACTTCACAAGCTATTTCCAAGCTAATTATCAAGATTTATTTCCAACTAACTAGGATTCCTCTAGCTATTTACTCATTCTCAAACAAGTACCTCTGTCCTTTTCACTTCCACATCATTTATCCTTGAAAGAAGACTTTTACAGAGCTCCACAAAGCTGCCTTAATAACCTACTTCAGGAAGCTTCACATCCTTGCAACAATGCCTGCAAGAAAAGCAAAGCTCTTGCTTTGCTGAGGTTCCCACTTTTGAAGTTGACCAGTATTGTCCCATCTTTTCCTGGTACATACCTCTCAAACTAAATTTAGATTTTGTTCATACAAGAAGAACTAAACACCGATTTTATCTAGTGCATGAATACCAGCACAACCCCAACTTGAGTTGCTCAAACTGGTTTCCCTAAGCCCAGTTATGGACATGGATTTATAGAAACAGCTGATAAAGCAGCACATAAGGCAGTCTGAACCTGGCAGAGTTACACAGGTGCCGTATTTGTGTTGCTCTGTTCCAGACTTGGATGGCAGTCATAAACAGGACCCCAGACATTTGTTGACTTGGATTTACCTTCTAGTTCATTATTCTCAGTCAGTTCTTGTACATAAAACAGATCCTTCATTTCTTGGCATGATGATAATAAACAGAACAACTTTATCAACACAGTTCCCTGGGGTTTAGATGCACATTTCATATCTGTTGGACAACTTAAAATAAGATTTCATTAACATAATATTTTTAGAGGCTTAAACGCATTACCTGCATTCTCCAGTTCACATGTAAATACATCCACGAGGACAGAATGAGTATTTCTTTCTGCAGAATGACGGTAATAATAAAAATATTGCTGTTCACAGGGATTTTATATGGTATTTTTTACAATCACACTTCATAGCACTATCTTGTTTTTAAAGGAATCACCGAAGTATCTTTTAAATACCACTTCTTATCAAAGAACTGTTCTCAGCACATGCAAACAAATTCAAGCCAAGCTTCAAACACTGACCAAGGTCACAGCTGCAGACATAGAAAAAGTACATACAAAATAATGAGGCTGAAAGAATAAGGCTTCAGGATACTGCCAGTTTTACTAAGTGAGCTTAGAATCATAGAATGTTCTGAGTTGGTGGGGAATCACAAGGATCGTTGAGTACAACTCCTGTCCCTGCAGAGGATAACCCCAAAATTCACACCTTGTATCTGATGGCATTTTCCAAATTCTTCTTGAACACTGTCAGGCTTGGCACCATGACCACCTCCCTGGTGACCCTGTTCCAGTGCTTCATCACTCTCTGGTTGAAGAACCTTTTCCTAATATCCATTCTAAACCTCTTGTGGCACGTCTTCCTGACATTCCTTCAGTTCCTATTACTGGTTGCCAAAGAGAAGAGATCAGCATCTGCCCCTCCTCCTCCTTTGTGAGGAAGCTGTAGACCGTGATGAGGTCTTCCCTCAGTCTCCTGCAGGCTGAACAAACTCAGTGACTTTAGCCACTCCTCATATAGCTTCCCCTCTAAACCCTTCACCAACTTCGTGGCACTCTCCTGGACACTCTCCAGCAGCTTTATATTCTTTTTATATTGTGGCACCCAGAACTGCACACAGTGCTCCAGGTGAGGCCACACCAGTGCAGAGCAGAGCGGGACAATCACATCCCTTGCCCAGCTGTCAATGCTGTGCTTGATGCACCCCAGGACACAATTGGCCCTCTTGGCTGCCAGGGCACACTGTTGGCTCGTGTTCAATTTGCCATTGACCAGAACCCCCAGATCCCTCTCCATAGGACTGGTCTCCAGCTTCTCGTTCCCCAGTCTGTATGTACAGACAGGGTTGCTGTGTCCTAGATGCAAAATCTGGCACTTGCTGTTGTTAAACTTCATGTGGTTGATGATCGGCTGGTTCTCTAATCTGCAGGGTCTATCTGCCCTTGAGAGTGTCAACAGCTACTCCTCCCTCAGCTGGCTGCCCTTGGCCGACTAGGTAAGTAACCTTGTCATAGAAAGAAATTAGGTTTGTCAAGCAGGACTTTCCCCTCATGTACTCTTGCTGTCTGGAATCAATGACCACATTGTTTTATCTGCTTTATAGTAAGAAAAAGTTCTCCATGGGTTAAAACTTAACTTTTCTTTAAAAATTCTTATTCTAGTTGTTCAAATAGATAAATAATTCCTGTTATTTCCTACGCAACACTTTTTAATAAGCTTTGAAAAAAAAGTACAAACATACACAAAAATAATAAATAGCTGATCATCATAAAAAGCTTAGTTGTCAATACTACCTCAAATTTCAATTAATGAAACACTTCCTTCATGGATATTAGCACAAAAAATTATAATCTTTTTCTTTACAGTTGTTAACAATGAGTGTTAACGTCAACATTACTGACAAGTTAAAAATTTATTTAGTGAAACAATAAGTTACTTTCACAGTAGCACATATAAATAGTGTAATATATTTAGCTTTTTAACAGTAAGCTAAGTATTTTCTTCTTTTCCTTCTTTCTTTTTTATTTCCTTGAGTGACAACAACCTGAATTTGTTAATAGATGGAGTTGAAGTTTGTCACTATCATTAAATTCAGAGGCCTATGTAAATATTAGTCTCAAAAGGAGGTGGTTGCTTTTGTCAACAGGCTTCATGAAAAACTTTAAAACTTATTTTAATTTCATAGCTGTGCATGACTTCTCTTTGAAGAACAGCTGACGACCTTTCCCATTCATGGGTGAGCATCAGCTCTGCCAGGCACAAAGACACATACTTCACAGCAATAAAACCCTCTCCACCCTCGCCTCACCTCAAGATGCACTTGAAGGAGTGCATCACCCACATGGGGACCTAAAGTAGGCTGGTCTGTGGGAAGTCAAACCATGCAGGTCTGCCCAGCCCTAAGGGTTGCTCTGCCAAGATGCAGAGAGGCGTAAGGTGTTTTGCTCCCATGTTTTCAGAACAGGCTGCTCCTGTTCAGAGTGAAGCATCTCTTGGTCTGCCAGAGTGGTATGCAGTGAGGGGCTGAGGCACCAGCTGAACCTCCATGTGGATAGGGAACTCTGGAAGTCACACCACAGCAGCTTTAGGTGGGAGTCCGTGGTGTAGGAACACCTGGGCTATCTTGCTGTCATGTTATCCAGTCCTGGAATGGAAAACTGGAGTCAGACAATATAAAAAGTGTTAAAAGTCCCAGTTTCTGGTTTCCCAGTCTTCTTAAATAATCCTGCACAACCTAAAGGCTTTCAGTCTTCTTGTCCCAGAGTGCGGAATAGAGAAATCATCAAGTTATGGCATTGAGCTTCACATATGTAAAGAATGAGAGATGCGATAAATCTCTCAGTGGTCAGTTACTTGTGCTTGAAATAATTCTTGTTATTCTTAGTCACACTAAAAAAGGCTGAATGGTAACAATCAGTTTGTTTTTTCATCGACATGCTCATGTCTCCAATTACATATCTTGTATTCCAACATCAATTGCAGGCAAAGAGTAAGAGGACTCCGTATCTAGTTCAACTTCACCAATACAACAGTCTACTTTCAAGCTGTTAAAGTTCTTTTCAGCTCTTTTTACTCTCTTTCTAACTTGCAGAAGATCAGTTACACTGAATATTTCTGAGCATTCAGCCTTCTATTTCTTCTCTCTTCAGCTGTTATGATTTAGCATGAGCTATGACAGTAGCTGAAATATACTAACCCTGGAAGCCTGACTGGGAAAATATGAAAATACAAAAGGATGTTAGCCTTTTACAGTACAAACAAGTGGTAAATAGCCTTATATAAGCTTTTCTGGTGCGGATCACAAAATTCCTTATACACTGACTTTTTCACGTTGTACATTTTCCCATCCTCATTTTCTTTTAGTTCCAAGAGCTAGTAAAGTTTCATACCTTGGCTATCCTTCCCTATTTGCAGTTGGATATTGGGATGCAAATTGCAATCAATCAAGCAGGTTTTTGAAGTGTTCTTGTGAAACTTTCCAAGGCAACCGCCCTTCTTTCTGTGCTGTAGCTCACAAACCAAGGGCTTCTCAGATATGCATGCATTATTACTCTAAGCTCTAGGTCTAAACTCACAGCACATGTGCCTCCTTTGCTAAATGTTAATAGATTCATGTCATCACACTATGAGACTTCACCAGTAGTTAGCTTCTGTGACCACTTTACACAGTACAGAAAATTAAGGTACTTAGTCTGGAGCCTTGCAAAGTTATTGATTTTGAAAGATTTTCTCTGCACCAAGACACCTCTTTTTAGAACACTATAAAATAAATGGTATTAAGAGTGATTCTACTAGTGTCATTATACCAGTATATATCTACTACTAAATGGTTTCTTGAAGATTTCTCTGTGGTTTTCTGTAAAGTTGTGCGGGAAGGCAGATACATTGAAACAAATATGATTTTTATAAACATATCATTTCAATAACTGATTAGATGCTATTTAACTGTTTATCTTTAAATACTTCTTCATTTTTGTTAAGCACTAAGTTATAACCTTTTGACATTTTGTTTCATGTGCATGACTTTGGGTCTAATCTAGATTAATACAGAAATACTGCAAGTATAAATCTTTAATGTTACCTGAAAGATGACTTGAACTCAAGAATTTCCATTGTAAAACTACAAATGAAGGTGGAAAATTACTGTTTGTGTGACAGAAGATGTTTCAACTACAAAATAGCAAATGCCAGCTAACCTTTTTCTTGACATCAGAGAAGGTATGTTGGGCTGTTATGCTACTTTTTCCAGTGAACAAAATTGAAACACTTTGACCCAGTCTTCTCATCTGTGTGTGATGTGAATGCTTAAGAATCACGGTCAGAGAAATTGAGGTACTCATCGAATGTGAAGCACTTTTGGAAAACTCAGTTAAGACCTTTTTGACTTTGTTTCCTAAACAAGAACATCAAGAACATAGCTACAGAAACCGAGGTTAAGTGTCAGTTTGCTTCAAGGAAGTATCCCTCTTTGAGTGTACAGTAGGCACAGAAAAGCACATTGCCAAAGGCACCTTTTAATTGATGAGGTTAGGGCATTCATTTTTTCCAATGGGTTTTCTCCTTTCTCCTTCTACGGCTCCCTCCCTTGGAACCAACTGTCATGCTTTTGAGTCACCTTTCTATGCAATATTGATGAGCTTCTCAAATTTGCAGGTGGTCAACACCAGTTTGAATACAAACATTTAATCCTAGGTGAAAACAACAGAGGAAAATATAGCATTTTTGATGGCTAGGCAGTTTTGAAAGTCAATAATTTTGTCCAATAGATGTGACTGCCTGCTCCAGGATCAAAATTCTCGATAAGAAATCTTTTATATTCAGGGTTACGGAAACAATTTATCAATTATAAATGAATGAAAAAATGTCATACATATTTTACATTAGCTTGAAAAGACGGGTAAGGAACATACTCTTCTGGATATGAGGTGCTTTTTTATTCACTTTAAAGAAGTTTCAGCTGTGAGGATCTACTGAGAGTTTGGCTCTTGAACATTTCAATAACTGTTGTATCACTGATCAAAGTACTCAAAGAAGGTAAGCAGAAGGATAGTATTGTGATGATGTGCATAATGTCCTGCATATCTGAGATAGCCTAGAGATGAATTTCATCTCCAAAGGAGAAACTTAGAGCTAATCTCAAGATATGTATTTGCACTGCATGTATCATGCCATTTTGTGCTATAGACAAACAAAATCTGGATTATGGCTGAAAACAGACACATTGTCATCACTTACTTTTCAAATATGAATCACAGAAATGATTGATGTTTAAGTAGCTTAATGGTCAAGTATTTGTGCTAAATATGGCTCATACAGAAGCTAACATGCACTTTTACAAACTGAAATAAATGTTTACAGATAAAGAATTTGCCTGTGTCCAAGAAAACAGGTATGATAAGAAACCAAGTAAGGCAGCAACAAAAAACCCCACAACTATTAGCTTACTGTATGACCCTTTGAGAAACTTTCTAAGACAGTCTGATTGTAAATATGGCAGAGGAATTTTGCACTTTAAATACAATGCAAAAGAGATACTGTACTGTACTATACTATACTGTTCTAAGCTATACTATGTTATGCTGAATACTGGTGACTACCAATATTACTGATAAAGATGAAAGAAAAATACTGGTTTACCACATCTGACTGTTAGACATTTTATCTGCTAATTATTGTAATAGCAACATGTTATCTTCAGCAAGAACTACAAATTTAACATGTAGAAAACTTCACTTTTCTAGCTATCGATGATACTTGTGTATATGGTGACACCTCAGAAACAGAGGAGAGAACTTTATTCACAGAATCTCTTTAAGCATATTTAGTTCAAATTTTCGAAGTAATTTGAACAGTCATCTAAACTTTGGGTTTTGGTTTGAGTGCTGTTTTACGAAACACAATCAATAACTTCTCCATAAAGTGTAGTTTAAGGATTAATGTAGCAAAATATGTATAGGTTTTTTTTTTGTTGTTCCAAGAGAAACAAAGAAATCCAGATGCAATTCAACAAAATTGAACTGGACGATGTGCAGAAATACTCAAGCTAGATCAGCGTACTGGAAGTAAAATGGTCGCATTTGTGCAGAAATACACCTGGGAGTAATTAGTCATGAGAACCCAGGAAGAGTTATGCTGCACAGACACCCTCTTAGCGCGACTATTCTTGAACCACATCACTGAGAGACAGTCAGTTACACAGAGGCTGTTTTACCTTGATTTCTCAGAATTCTATTTTTTCCATATTTACTCTGCCATACAGTCCTTCCTTTTCCCTCTCTCTCTTTCCACTGAGTACACCCACTCTAAAGTGCCAGCAGAACAGATGGAGATTCCCTCTTTTTCTTTTCTGAAACCCAAACCTCATTCTTCAGCAGGCAATTCAGTCACCATTTGCAGATGTGCAACTAACATAAAACCGCATCCAAGCAGATTTGTAATTAGAAAACGGTCTCTTTTACACAGCGAGTGTGTACACAGACATTGACAATGGTATGTCTCCATTCGCTATTTTTCTTCTCAGCTTGGCTGTCATATTATTCCATATAAAGAGTCAGTACACACCATGCTACACCCACAACTCCTGGTGATAACGCTCTGGCTACAACCCCACAGTATGGTGCGAAGATGAAAAGCATTGGGAACTTGTGCCTCTTATAGCATGACTATCCCTAGCGAAATTACAATTTGAAAGTATAGTTATTCTGAAACAAACTTTCATATGGAACAAAACTTCCCTAGAGAGATCACGGCTATTATATTTCTTATGCACGTGTGTTTCATAAGGCTGCATGCCACAAACAGACCACTGAACCACCTACAGATCATCCATCACATCATCCATCACTATTTTAATAAAATATACAGGCAGAGATGCTGGTTTAAAAAGGATAAAATTCCTATTCATTATTGTACCTTCATTTTAACAACTACACGATCTGAAATTCACCTAACTGAATTAATATTTGCTATGGGATGTGACTTTGCTCTTAGGAACAAAAAAAAAAAATCCACTTAAAAACTCCTTTGACCTCTACATTGCATATACAATTCCCTTGACTATTTCTCATTCTGATTGAATATTCATCTACTTTTCCCATATTTTTAAGATATATTGCTGGTTGATTTTCTTAAATCATTTATTTTTAAGCATATAAACAGCCAACTATCTGATTTTTTACCTGTTGTATCCTTGCATTGAGTGATCTCACTTTCATCTGCAAAAGATTCTTTACTGTTCAAAAGTAAGACGTATTTTCAAAATTAGGAGAGTGGTTGTTCCCACTGCCATTTCCATATTTCTCATTAAATGGTTTCTGTAGCACCTAGCACTTCATATGCTGAATAAGAAATTGTACCAAAACATTTCAATTCTCTGTAGGCAGCAGCAGAGGTATATAAAGCCCCAAGAAAAAATTGGTTATATTTCTACTTGTTTCTGCGATTCTTCTGTTCTTCATAGAGTCAATCAGTGAGGCACACAGAGGCAGCAGCGGCTAGTTCGTGTGGCAGAGTAGTAGACTAGGGTGGGAAATTGGCTTCCCAGAGGCAGAGATACCTAAGGAAGAGGCAGTTCTGGCATTTGCACAGAGAAGCAGCAGATCTCATAAGAGAGGCTGATGTGGAGGGTGGGGTGCCAGGAGATTTAAGTGGCCCCTAGGGAGGACAAGTGATCAGGAGCACAATGAACAAGGCCAGCAAACAGGGGTGAGGCAGTTTACATAGCAGTTCATGCAGAAGGGTGAGCAGGAAAAACGAGGAAGCTCTGCCAGCTCAACAGATTTGTGCAGTTAGTGGTTATCACCCTTGCAGTAGGAGCCTTATTATGGTAGACACCTGGAGCAAAGGTAAGTCCCCTGCATTTGCCATGAAGGAGACAGCAACACAGACAGAGCTGCCATGGAAACATGCAGCCATCCAGACCTCGGGCAGCAGGGAATGCCAGAGTCTCTCACTGGCATGGAATGGTAAGAGAGACAATAGCTGTGTGCGGTGTGACCAGGTGGATGACCTGGTCCCTCTAGTGGAAGAGCTAAAAAAAGATGTAGAAAGGTTAAGAAGCATCAGGGAAGTGGAGAAGGAAATAGACTTGTGGGATAAAGCTCTGGTCTCCCTGAGACATGAAAGGCCATCACCAAGTAACCAAGACCAAGAGAGTCCATTAACCTCCCCACAACTGATAGAAGACAGTGGGTCAAAGGAAAGCAGTGAATAGAAACAAGTTCATATCCAAGGTAGCAGGCAAAACATTCCCTTGCTCCTTCCCTCCCCACCCTGCCCCTCTTCCCCCCAGGTGCCTCTATACAACAGGTGTGAGGCTCTGGAAGTGAAAGGCCAGTCAATGGCAAATGAAAATGAAGGACCATCTACACCATAGGTCCTTACACGATCTGAAAGGCCTACAGTTTGTATTACAACCACCTCTACAAGAAAGGAAAGAAGGGTTATAGTTGTAGGTGACTCCCTTCTGGTAGGTAGAGATGGTCCAATATGCCAGAGGGACCGTACTCTTAGGGAGGTCTGATGCCTTCCTGGGACCCGAGTCAAGGACATTGCCAGGAAACTTCCTAGCCTGATACAGCCCACAGACTACTATCCATTCCTGGTCTTCCACATGGGTTGCAATGAGGTTGAGACCCATAATCCAAGGGCAGTGAGAGAGTCTTCAGGGCCTTGGGATGATTGCTGAGGGAATCAGGAGTGCCGGTGATTTTCTCCTCTCTTCTTCCACTTATGGGCAGTGACATTAGAAGAAATACATGGGTGCACTCTATTCTTACATGGCTTCATGGCTGGTGCCACTGTCACAATTTTGGCTTTTTTGATAATGGGATGGCCTACAAAGCACAGGGTTTGTTAGCGTTGAATGGAGTTCACCTTACACATGAGGGGAAGAAGGTCTTTGCATGCAAGCTAGCAGGGGTCATTGACAAGTCTCTAAACTAGATATGATGGGGGAAGGGGATGTAATCAGGCTTACCTGTGACATGCTGTGAGATGACACACCAAGCACAGAAGGGTGAGGGGAAACAGGTTCTAAACTGATGAGCTTGGGGGTGGGGTCTGAAGTGGTGAAGGTCATGTAATCACATCCAAATGGGGAATATGCCAGACCAACCACAGCAGTGACAAATATTCCTTAGCTGCCTCCCAATATAAGAACCAGAAGACCAACCACCTCAAGGGTACATATGGCTGTGGTGGGTCTCTCAGCACACCTCATGAGAAACCCGTATGCTTGAGTACTTCTCTGAAGTGTCTGTACACTGATGAGCACAGCATGCAGAATAAACAGGAAGAATTAGAGGTCCATGCATGATCTCATTGCTATTACAAAGACATGATGGGACAGCTCACATGACTGGAATGTTGTCATAGAAGGCTATGTAATTTTTAGGAAAGACAGACCAGCAAAGTAAGGTGGAGGAGTGGCACTCTATGTGAGAAAGCAACTTGAATGTTTTGAAGTCTGTCTAAGGGGGGATGATATATGTGTTAAATCTTTATGGGTAAAAATTAAGCGACAAGCTAAGAATTGGGACACTTTTGTGGGTGTTTACTACAGGCCATCTGATCAGGAAGAGGAAGTTGATGAGGCTTTCTGCAGACAGCTGGAAGTAGCCTCACGATCACATGCCCTGGTTCTCATGAGAGACTTCAATCACCCTGACGTCTGCTGGGTGGGCAACACAGGTAAGCATGCACAGTCCAGGAGGCTCCTATAGATCACTGTAAACAACTTTTTGACACAGATAGTAGAGGAGCAGAGGAGGAGAGGTGTGCTGCTGGACTTTACCCTAACAAACCAAGAACTGTTTGGAGATGTCATGGTTGGGGGAAGCTTCAGCTGCAGCAACCATGAGATGGTGAAGTTCAGGATCCTGCATGGAGGAAGAAGGACAATAAGTAGAACTAAAATGATGGACTTCAGCAGAGTAAACTTTGGCCTCTTCAAGGCCAAATAGAAGGCTTGAAGAATCTCATGGGATAGGGCTCTAGAGGTAGAGGGGTCCAAGAGAGCTGGCTAATACTCAAACATCACTTCCTTCAAGCCCAAGACCAATGCAGCCCTGTGAGGAACATATTCAGTAAAGGGAGTAAGGGGCCACCATGGATAAGGAGCTATTGTCAAAACTCAGGTAGAAGAAGTATGTTTAAGAAGCATGTAATGTGGAAAAATGGACTGACCACCTGGGAGGAATAAAAAGAGGCTGTTAGAGTATGTAAAGTTATGGTGAGGAAGGCAAAGCTGCACTTGGAAGCAAATTTGTCCAGGGATGTCAAAGACAACAAGAAGGGCTTCTTCAAGTACATCAGCAGCAAAAGGAAGCCTCGTGAAAATGTAGGTCTGCTGCTGAATGAGGGGGGTGCCCTCATGATGAATGATACAAAGAAGCCAAGGTTACTGAATACCTTTTTCGCTTCCATCTTTACTGCTAAGACCATCCTCCAGGTATTTCAGACGCTTAGATGTAGGAGAGAAAGTCTGGTGAAAAGAAGACTTTCCCTTGTTCAAGGAGGAACAATTTAGAGATCGTTTAGACAACCTGGACATCCACAAATACATGGGCTCTGATGGGATGCACTCACTAGTGTTGAGAGAGTTTGCAGATGTTATTGCAAAGCCACTCTCCATCATCTTTGAAAGGTCTTGGAGAACAGGAGAGGTGCCTGAGGACTGGAGAAAAGCCAATGTCACTCCAATCTTCAAACAAGGCAAGAAGGACAGCCCAGGGAACTACAGGCCAGTCAGCCTCACCTCCATCCCTAGAAAGATGATGGAACAGCTCAGTCTGGACGTCATCTCCAAGCATGTGGAGGGAAATAAGGTTATCAGGGGTAGTCAGCATAGGTTCACCAAAGGGAAATCATGATTTCCAACCAACCTGATAGCCTTCTGTGATGGTATGACTGGCTAGGTAGATGGGGGAAGAGCAGTGGATGTTGTTTACCTTGACTTCAGCAAGGCTTTTGACACTGTCTGTCACAACATCCTCATAGGTAAGCTCAGAAAGTGCAGGCTGGATGAATGCATGCTGAGATGGATCATGAACTGGCTCGATGGTAGAGCTCAGAGGGTTGGATAAATAGTGCAGAGGCTGGTTGGAGCCCTGAAGTTAGTGGAGTTCCCCAGTGGTCATTATTGGGGCTTAGACGACTAAGGGCCTAGAGCACCTTTCTTATGAGGACACACTGAGAAAGATCAGGCTGTTCAGCCTGCAGAAGTGGAGCCTGAGAAGGGATCTCGTCAGTGTTTGTTAAATATCTCAAGGGTGCATGTCAAGACGATGGGAGCAGACTGTTGTCAGTGGTGGCCAGCGATAGCATGAGGGGCAATGGGCACAGACTGAAGCATAGGAAGTTCCATCTGAATATTAGGAGAAACTTCTTTACTTTTAGAGTGACAGAGCACTGGAACAGGCTGCCCAGAGTGGCTGTGGAGTCTCCTTCTCCGGAGACATTCAAAACTTGCCTGGACACATTCTTGTGCAATCTACTCCAGGAGAACCTGCTTTAGCAGGTAGTTTGAACTAGATGATCTGCAGAGGTCCTTTCCAGCCCTAACTATTCTTTGATTTTGTGATTCTGTGACAGAGCAGTGGCAACAGTTTCTGCCACCAAGAGGAGAAATGTGTGGGGCTGGGAAAATGGGTGTTGCCTTCACAGGGAAATGACTTCTTCTCAAAGCAGTGCTTAAAATCACAACTCTCATCTATTAGCTGCAGCAGTAAAATAATGTGCTGGGAAATAATCAACTAGAATCCGCTGCTCAAAAGCCAGTCTCTATCACCGTTGAAGTCAGCAGCAGAGGGCCTCAGCATGCGTCCAAGTTCTCTGATACCATGGCTACAGCTGTATCTTCAGTATTTTGCTTTGTTTCATTTAGCTATTCTGCTACTTGTTGAACATTTTGTTTCTAGGTAGTATGCCTTTTCTTTCCATTGGGTTGCATAACTTCTACTCTTCCCCGCCCAAAATTGAACAATCTTTTCTAATGTAAAAAACCCCAATACTAACAAATAGAGAAATATTCTTATGCAGTATTATCAAATACAGAAGTATTCCTATGACAAATGAGTCATACTTTACTCATATCTTGGCCATTTCTGTACAGACTTATCACATTCAAACGATTGTATATTGAATGGATTATTATTGATGACAATGCTCAAATCTTTAGTCCAAGATAATTCACACAGCTCTTTCATAATGTAGTCTTAAGAAATAAAAAGAATTTTCCTTCTGTATTTTTTTAAACAGAAGAAACTCTTATCTACGCTCTTGCAAAACAAAGAAAAAACCCTGCCAAACAAAGAGCTTTAGAAGGTTGTTGTTTTCATGCTCTCTGCCATTCACGGTACTGGTGTATAATTTTCCGTTCACTTTGTAGTCTTCATTTTTTCTGATGACTGCAAAATACTTTCGCTTCATGTTGTCTTTATATTACAGCTGTACTGTTTCTGCAGCTAAGATAAGGTAGGAGAACCACATTAACAGGAAATAGTTATCTGAATTAATGAGTGATTGTTCCAAAGAAAATATCCGTATGCTAGCTGCAAGATCATATACTGAAACAGCCACTAAAATAAAAGACTTAGAAGTAACAGTCTGGAGTTGTCCATCAGCATTCAATATCAATTCTGCAAGATAAAGTTAAAATTAAATGGAAATGAGAGAAAACAAAAGGCAAATATTTAACCTTGCTTGGACAGAAGGAAAACAGTTGTTATAAAAAACCTTTTTAATAGACAGATGTTATAGTTCTACCAAAGCCCAACTCTTTTAGTGTACATGTGAAGACATCTAGACATCCTTATAGTCTGAGAAATAATTCAGCACCTAACCATGCAGTGAATTTGTGGCTCTACTTCATACAAATGCCATTATTCATGAGAACAGAATATTAATACTTCCTTTTTAGCTTTTCATTATTTATCATTTTGTGTTTGTTATTCTGTCTTAAATGTTTTAATCATTTTGTGAATAGACTTCAACAAGTAATTTTGCATCACCAATAAGAGAGAAATGATTGTTAAATGAACAACTCAGAGGATTACTTTAAATCGCCAGACACCTCAATAGCTTATACTGGAAAATATTTGCCCTATCTCAAGTTTGATTTCCATGGGGATATTCAAAGAAAGATGTGACTTCATGTGGTTTTTAAAAATCACATTAAACCCCCGTGTAAACACTTTATTTTAAAAGTGAATATCCTTTAGTTCTACATACTTTAATTATTTGAGGAGTTGTTGGAAGCAAAATTTAATTAAGGCCACCTTAAGTCTGGGCAAAAGTATTCTGCAAAGGGACTTGAAACAAGTAACTGACTTGAAAATTAAAATAAGATTGGTTATCCTCCACACTGTGTGAAGACACATCAACATTTTCCATCTCTGCCTAATTCTTACCACTTCTTTGATGATTGAGCGGATATAAATGTTGGCAAGGCATGAATTCACTCACCCTATTCAATAGCAGATATTAGCTTGCATTTTGTATCTTCTTCTCCAAGGGAACAAACAGATATCTACTGAGATAATGCTGGTACATAGCTCTGGCACTGTTTGTGGGCCAAACACAATATACCTATGAATGTAGAGATTAAACAGAATGAAAATAGAAAGTGAAAATTTTACAGACTTGTTTTTCTACAACTTAATATGCTTCACAGAGATATCTGAAGATATCTGAAATGCCACTGAATTTCTGTGTTTCTGTACCAAACTAATTTTTTGTGCTTAAATAAGTACCATGAAAATTAAAGTAAGTTTATTTATATTTTTAATGTCAGTCAAATTTATAAAAACTGTGCTGAGTTGGACACCTCATCTGGACCTTAGCACAAACAAAATTACATAGAGAAGTTATTGAAATAGGAGTCCGCATTTCTGGATACGTGTCCTCAGTTTGGCACAGATGGAGTAGACTTTCTTCACAGCAGCCTATATATTGCTATTTTAGATCCGTAACTGAAACAGCATTGACAACACACCAGTGTTTTAGCTGAGCAGCACCTACCAAGCATGAGGCCTTCTCTATTTTTCATTCTGCCCACCCCACCAGCACCCTAGGAGTAGGCTAAGGGTGGTCAAAAGGCTTGCAGGGGACAGAGATGAGACAGCTGACCCAGGCTGACCAAAGGGATATTCCATATCATATACTGTCATGCTCAGCAATAAACCTGAGGGGCAACTGTTCCAACACTCAGAGACTGTCTGGGTATCAGTCTGCTGGTGGGAGATGGTGAGTCTTTTTATCACTTGTTAGTCCATATGCTTTTCTTTTTTCTCCACTTATTAAATTGCATTTATCTTCACCCATGAGTTTTTCTTGCTTTTGTGCTTCTGATTCTCTCCCTCATCCAGCTGGCTGTGGGGACTGAGTGGGCAGCTGGTCACTGCTTAGATGCTGTGTGAGGTAAATACCAAAAATCTTACATTTAAATGCAACTTATTGTCACATTCTGCCCAGAGGTATCCAGGGGAGAGGTGACTCAGATTTGTTGGTCTTAATGTCTGTAAATAGAAACTTTTATTTTGCAGCTTGGCCCAACTGGCAAATGATTCAGCAGCAGAAGGATTATGCCACTGAAGCCCAATTGATAAACAGTTTGACAGCAAAAGGATTTACATAAAACAGTTTTGTGGTACATCTTGGGCTGTAAAACTTAAATACTACATCACTCATAAAAGGGGGAAGGAAGGAAGGAAGGAAGGAAGGAAGGAAGGAAGGAAGGAAGGAAGGAAGGAAGGAAGGAAGGAAGGAAGGAAGAAAGAGAGAAAGAAAGAAAGAAGGAA
>VWYH01002032.1:136389-169743 GCA_013399365.1 Pampusana beccarii
GAGAGAAAGAGAGAAAGAGAGAAAGAGAGAAAGAGAGAAAGAAAGAAAGAAAGAAAGAAAGAAAGAAAGAAAGAAAGAAAGAAAGAAAGAGAGAGAAGGAAGAAGGAAGGAAGGAGATTTCATGACACTTGTGGATCCACAATGTTGGGGGAAGGTAATCAGCAAATCCCCTGTTACAGTTACTGTTAGCCTCCTTAAATGAACCTCTGGTTGTCCTCAGGCTCACTTATCAGGGATGGTGGATCTTGTTCAGTGCCCTCAGGTCACTCAGATCTCCCTCAAAAGCAATAAGCGTCTCAAGGACAATTGCCACAACTGTCCACAGGCCTCAGAGCTCCACCCTCGTGCTGCCCCGAGCAGGCAGTTCATTTTAAGGAGTGTCTTCAATGTCCTCATAAGCTTTTCCAAGGTAATGGTAGACATTCCATCCATTAGATCTCGGGGAATTCCCTTTTCAATTTCCTCAGCCCACAAGAGGTTTCTCTTGGTCCCTGGACACGCAGGGGAGGTTGATTTACCTGTGGTTCCACATAGAGCAGCTTTTGTTTCTGTGACTCCCCCTCTCAGATGCACTCTCCTCCAAGAAATGATCAGTTCCTGAGCCACCTATCCCAGTCATGGCTGGACTCCTTTGGGGACAGCGCCTCACCACCGCCGCCACCCCGTCTGGGGTTAGTGCATCCCTTAAATGGTCTTGCAGTTGCACTGCACACAGTTTCAGTGTGTCAGGAAGACCCTGTATCAGGGCAGCCATCCTGTCAGGGTTTGCATTTAACAACATCAGGGAAGGCTGTTGGGGAACTAGGTGCCTGGTGTGCATTAACCAGACACTAGCAGACTTTTCCAAACTTTCAGTTAAGCGATACAGTGGGGGTTTCAACGTATAATAGGTCTCCCCTTTCTAAAGGGTCCAGCCCCACCCTGCCCAAAAGGTGGCCTGTTGCATTAATGACCGTGACTCTCTTTGATCATTAGCTGTCAGAAACACTCCAGGCCCCCAATATACTTGTGCTTCCTCTTCTGAGAGCAGAATTCAATATCCCTGTTAATTAAATTCTCCAAACATACTCTGTTTCCATTTCTTGTGCTAACCTACTGTATTTCTCCTGAATCTTCGATAATTCAATCACAAAGTATGATATTGTTCAGGTGGTAAATTGCTGAACCACCCTCGTTTGACCATTATCAGTAGACCCAGCTTTAACAAGGGGCCTCGTTGTTGCTTGCCCATTTTCTGGATATATACTTCCCGTCTGATTTCCAATTCTTTAGCTGAATACAAGGGTTTAAAACCTTGTTTCTCAGCCATCTGTGCTGGGCTGGCAAATGCAGGATCACTGTCTGGAACAGAATAAAGTCTGTCAAGTCATTTGACCCCCGCCCATATTCTTCCAATTCAAACCGTAAGATTATTTCTCAGTCTAATGCATCTGATACAGCTGCATGAAGCTGCTGAGAGTTATTGCGCTCTGTGGCTAGCTGGTCCTGTAGAAACTCAACCATTTCTTGCTCAGTTTGTTTGTCTAGGTACCTGGTCCTTCGAGTTGCCACCAGGGCCACTCCTAGGGTAGCACGAACTGTGGCTTTTCCCTTTCCCCACCACAGTTTTTTCTCTTCACCAAGTAATGCAATTCTTTCTGCCACTGCTTTTGGATCATGCCAATTATCAGCCCGAGTCGTTCCCAATTGGGCAGGACATGCTCTGTACTTCTTCAGTTTCTCAAAAAAGAGTAAGCAATTGAGCACTGGAATTTCCTGGGCAGCCATGGCTTTCCACTGCTTGGACCTCTCCTGGTCTAAATGCTGAGAGATCACCTCCCTGCCTCTTTCTACTAGGTAGAGTTGGTGCCCTCTTTGGATTTCTCCAAGTTCATAACTGAAAGACCCCTCCCAACTCTCCCTGCCTCTTTCTATGAGATAGAGAGTTAGTAGTCTCTCTAGTGGACCTTCCAACAGAAAGGGACCCTGCTCCACTGTGCCAATTACTTATACCCAAGGAAAGACAAGGTGCAGCAGCTAAACAAAGACATCCACGAAGTCTGCTGCATGTATTCTTTTGACCCAGTACAAATCATTTTTTAAATTAGGGACTTGGGATAAAAGATTGATAATGGCCACTTATACATGAGTAACAAGCCCACTTGTTAATACACTGAACATGAATATGTAGATTGCTGATGAGATCGGCAGCCACTACAGTATTGCCAACACATTATTCCAAGTAATTCCTCACATTTGGTTTTCTTAAAGCATCATGAGTTTTGTTGTTTCCATAAAATATCCTGTGTTCCGAACAATTACATTTCTCCTAGCTTCACAGCTTCAACATTGTGTATACATACGCAGGCACGTCTCAAGAAGAGCCAGAGGCCACAAATGCATTGCAAAGAACAAGTTTTATTTTAGTTACCTCTCTACTGGGGGATCTCCAAAGTAGCACCTAAGCTCCCAGGCAGAGGTGACACAAACAGGGATGCAGGCACTGGTTAAGTTCAGCCCTGCTGGAAGATAACTGGGCCTGCTGAGCTTGCCTGTATTTNGCAAACATTTAGACTTTTTCCCTCCATAAAAAACGAATACTGTTTGGTCTCTAGGCAGCCTCTAAAACTTAGAGTTCCTATGTCCTGTATCATCCACCCCTAATTATTACTTTTCCTTCATCACGATACTTCTTAATGTTCTTTTTCTAATCAGATTTATTTTTACCAAATTCTATTAGATTAGAAGATCTCCCTGTTTACTGCATTTTTATCCAGAAATATTAGTGGTTTCCTAATTATTATTAGAACAGCATGTAGAAATTAGTTTGTTGTTATTAATTTTCCTACCACCAAATGGTTGGCAGATTGCTTTCTGGTTTTTAAAATGTCATTCATGAATTGCAACAAGAAAGAATACCACCCATTGTGCTCCGTTAAGAATTTATGAAAATGAGTTTGTTTGATAGACATTTAAACGTGTGTCCATCTGCTTTTAGTCTCAGAGTATTAAGCTGTAAGGTGTATTGATATTAATAAGTCTGTGTATATTTGCTGATGTCAGATCACGCAGTTACCTACTGCTGAAAACATGTTAGACAGGTGGCTTCAGTGGTGGAACAGAAAGCAAAATTTCAGTTACTCATTAACTGTAATTATAACATAGTGAAAGTACTGAAGGATGAGTGAGACACAGAAAGAATAAGTATTCCATTTTGTGTAATATGTCTCACAAGCAAAGCACTTCAGTGTGTTTAAAAGAAGAAATGTGTGTGTAGCCTGTAGGCACACATGAAAGTGATTAGGCTGAAGAAACTGCTTGGGTACAACCTTGAACACTGGACTTCCTTTTATTAAGATGTGAAACTTTCTCCAAGACAAATTGAGTATATTATACTCTGGTTTTACAAGTGTAATAGATGTTCAACTTCTACAGCCATCAGGAATGCACATTTTTCTTCCAGTGAATACTGATCACATCTATTCAGTATTCATATTCTCAACACTTTAATTCACTAACAAACCACAAATTAGAGTAGATACAGTATCTGGCACCTAAATGAACTCTTCTCACTGGTCTTACATACTATTTGTATCCTCCTAAACAAGCAAAATCAGAAAAAAATAAGTAGAAGACACTCCAGAATAACAGATAGAAATGTACTTCTAGATACCTCTGTCGAGGAATCTTATCTTCAAAAGTGAGTTTCCAAGTCTTTTGCTCATATACATATTAAGGGCAAGTCAGAAATTGAAAAGTTATTTCCTGCACAACAGATCCATTGCCAAATCCGCATTCACTTCTTACATCAGGTGCCTATGGATATTAGTCATAATTTTGCAGGCAGAAGAAGAAAGAGAGCACTTGTCCTTTACTTTCCAGCCTAGAAAAATGCCCTTGTTTGTGAAGGAGATTATAGAGTAGATAGTGTACAGAAAATGTACAAACAGCTGAGGAAATTGAAATATATAAAAACGAAAGAAAAATTAATACAAAGTAACTTTTATGGCGATATTCTTCCAAACAGTCTGATCTTACATAATTTGAGACCTACAGCGGATAATGAAAATGCAAACAGAGAAGGTCATTGATTAATAACTACTGCCAAATAAGTCATTTAATCTGTGAAAGGAGTATGACTTCTATGGTATATATGCAGATACAAAAATAGACCTATAATTAAAGCAATATTATATTGTACAGTATTATTTATAATTATATGACTTAGAATTATATTATCAAATATAATTGGATACTGTTCACATGGAATTTAGCTCAATAGTTTCTATAGTTTCTTCACAGAGATAAAGTATTACGGGAATAAAGTTTTTTGATCAGACTGCAAAAAAGTCATAGCATCATAGAATCATATTATAGAATATCTCAAGTCAGAAGAGACACATAAGGATTATCAAGTCCAACTCTGGGTTCCTTGCAGACATACCTAACACTGTGACTAAGAGCATTCCAGATACTTCTTGAAATCTGACAGGCTTGATGTGACTGCTTCCCCAGGGAGCTTGTTCCAGTGACCAATCAGCCTCTCAGTGAAGAAGCTTTTCCTAATGTCCAAACTGAACTTCCACTGATGCAGCTTTGCTCCAATTCCTCCTGTCCTATTACTGGTCACCACTGCCCTTGTTTGAGGAAATTGTAGACCGCAATAAAATCACCCCTCATCCTTCTCTCCTCCAAGATGAACAAACCAAGTGAACTCAGCCACTCCTCATGAGTCTTGCCCTCAAGGCTTTTCACCTTTTTGCTTTCCTTCCTCTGGACACGCTGCGGTGATCTGATGTATTTCTTACATTGAAGAGCAAAAAACTTCCCATAGTACTTGAGGCAGGGCCGCACCAGTGCAGTGTAGAGTGGAACAGTCACCTCCCTTGATCAGCTGTCAATGCTGTGCTTGATGCATCCCAGGACACTGTTGACCCCTTTAAGCTGCCAGGGTACACTGTTGACTCATGTCCAACTTGCCATCAAGCCAAACCCTCGAATTGCATTCTGTAGGGATGTTATCTAGCCTCTCATCCTCCAATTTGTATGCATAACCAGGATTACCCCACCTCAGGTGGAGAATCCTGCACCTGCTGTTGTTAAATTTCATACGGCTGCTGATTTCCCAGCTCTCTAGTCTAGGCAGATCTCCCTGTAAGGCCTCTCCTATCATCGAGAGAGTCTACAGCTTCTCCTCATTTAGTATCACCAGCAATCTTACTTAGCATGTATTCAATGCCTCTATCCAGATCATTTATAAAAAAATTAAGAGGCATTTGCCCAGAAAATAAGCCCTGGGTAATCCCACTAGTGAATGGCCACCAGCCTGGTATAACCTCATTTACTAAAACTCTTTGACCACAACCCATCAGGCAATTGTTCACCCAACGTATTATGGATTTGTCTTGCAGTGTGCTGGACATGTTATCCAGAAGGATATTGTGAGAGACAGTATCAAAAGCTTTGCTAAAATCCAAACCCACCACATCTACTGGCTTCCCTTGGTCAACTAGATGGATAACCTTTACATAAAAGGAAATTAATTTGGTTAAGTAGGACTTTCCCCTCATGAACCTGTGCTGGCTATGACCAATGACTGCATTATCTCTCAAGTGTTTTTCAGTAACTCCTAGAATAACCTTCTCCATAATTTTAACAGATACTGAAGTGAGACTAACAGTCTTGTAATTAACAGGGTTTCCCTTCTTACCCTTCTTGAAAATTAGAACAATATTTGGCAGCTTCCAGTTGACTGGCACCTCTCCAGACACCCAAGACTGTTGAAAAATAATGTAGAGAGGTCCCATTTTTACATCAGCCAGCTGTTTCAGTACCCTGGTATGGAAAGTATTGGGCCCCGCTAACTTATGTTGTGCTGAAGCAGTAAATCTCGAACAAGTTCAGAGTAGGCTGGGAGTTTACGATTCCCTCAATCATCATCTTGCAACTCAGATTCCGGGGTTCCAAGCACCCATCATCAATCTTAAAGACACAGGTGAAGCAGGCATTAAATTTTCCTGCTTTGTCTATGTTTCTGTTTGTGTGGTGACAAATCTCGTAATGTAATGGACCAAGTTACTTCAACTTGTAACTTCAACTTGCAAGTTCAACTCGTCTCTTTGTTTTTGACATGTACAGCTTTTAGATTTATTTCGTGAAGTGAAATTGACAGTGGTACTGAATCGCGCATGGCTGAGGTTGGAATTGGCTCACCAATGTATTTTAATGCATTGCAACTGTTGTGAAAGTTGACTGCTCCCACAGCTTCTCTGCAGATAAAGTTGGTCTTCTAATATTATCAACAACAAAACCTGTTCAATGAGTGTTGTCCTACAACAATTTAACATAACACTATCATTTTTATACTGAAGAAATATTTTATTTAAATAATGTTTAAACATACTTTTGTCCTGGCAGCCAAACCCACCTTGTATTGACACTGACTAGTCAAATATTAAATTATGTCTTTTCATCTGAAATTTAGAGGATAATGTTTGCAAACCTTTGTCTGAAGACTAACTTGTAACATTATCCATGCTTATAGTTAATAAAGTGCCTTCAGTGCAGCCATACACAGAATAAGTAATAATCCTACCTCATTATTCTCAACAGTTTTAGAATAATATGCATTTGACAGGCTTACTAATACCTCCTGGAAAGCAGGTTTGGATAATATGCACTACATAGCACTAAAAAACAGCTCCTCCAATTTTCCTTCAAGACAAAGACCAGAATAAAAACAATCAGGTATTTACAGATCACAGCAACCAATTTGCATCAAAAATATACAGGAAGAAGAAGGAGCTCATATGTAGTGACTGCCACATTAGCATTTTTGCTTGTTTCCTTTTCTTTCCATGAAGAGAAAATACAATTAGGGCTGCCAAATCACTGAACAATTTACTTTGAAAACTTCTTATGGGCTGAAATGGTTAGAACAATTTCAACAGGTTACTGAGAGGGCTTTTATTTTTCATGTGCAGGTCAGAACAAATCAAAACTTGTAAAGTAAGAAATGCTGTAATGTTTAGAAGTCATCCCCAAAAAATACATTATAAGAATTAAAAGTAAATATACATAACAGACTCTAAGCACATGTTTTAGGTGTCTTAAACACTATTTGGGAGGTTAAAATCATTTTTTATGTACTCTATCTAGATCACTGTGATTCTTCAATAATTAATATCAAAACTGAATGACAGGATATTTTGTCTAGGAATCTATCCCTGAGAATAAAAGAAGTGTCAGGAAAATCAATAAGTCTTCCAGCTTCTAAGAAAGACTTTAAATTTTGAGCTTATTTGTTTGTTTATTTTTTCATGTTCTAACTAAGATCAATAATGACTAGAGGCTGTGGAAATGATACAGGCTTCCAATTCTGTGAGAGGATGTGTGGAGAAAGTAAACATCTTACTCTAGCTGAAGAAAAAGTCACAGCCCTCAGTGCTTTCTTTTCACCTTGATATTATAAGGAGAATCAAACCTTAACAAAAGATTTATTACTTTTTAAGGGAAAACAATACGTAAGAAATCACAGAGTGCCCTGTGAGCATCCTCTATAGATCATTTCCCAAAGGTGCCAGTGTCTCTGCATAGCTCAGGGCGGGCTCAATAATCTCTTGGAGGACTGAGCCTGAAGTCTTTGTATTGCAAGGGCTGAAGGAGTCCATCTTTCATTAGCCTCTCCATTTTAACTGACTACAAACATAATGGCTGTTTGAATAAATATAATATAATGGAAAAAGAATGAAGTATCACTACCATATTTTATATATGTAGAAATGAACATTTCCTTTTTTGGCCTATATTTCTCTTGCAGTTTTAAAATTACTGTTTTTCTTAATCTTCATGGAATTATTCGTTTGTGATACTGATACTGGCAAATTACTTTTGCTCTGTGGTCTTAATTTTGGCTATAGTTTGTCTACCCCACACATTTTGTCTTCCTGTCAGCTTTTCTAATGCTTCTCTGTATTTTTTTTCCTTCTTTCTGCAGCTTACTTTATTCACTTATAAACTTGTATTCATAAGCAAAAAAGTGCAAGCACTGTAATATAATTTTTTTTAAAAGTAGATGCATATTGCCCACAGTTAGACCTACTTTCCCAAGAACACCTTAAAAACAGAATAGGTGAGGAAAAATCATTAAAGAAGCTACTGCTTAGCATTTTGAATGTAGAAGCTCATACAGCATCTAGAAAAACAAAGTGATAAGGAATTTAAGCACTAAAGCAAAACTAATAATTAAAAAAGTGGGTGGTTTAACGAGTGAATTCAAGGAATGTGGGTAGAGATTTAGCTCTCATTCCTCTTCAGGTGAGGAGGAAATTTATTAATAAATAAAATAGTTATTCTTGAGTGTTTTCTGCATATTTACATCATACAGTTAAAACTCTGACGGCAAAACAGTGGACCCCTGTATTTACCTGAGTACATACTATACAGCTCTGTCCACCTGGAATGCAGCTTAAGAGGTAAACTCTAACCAGCAGTGCCTAGTGAAAGTGCACAGTGAACCAAAGTGCACACAGCTCCACCAAAGAAACCATGCCAAGGCATGCCATTCTCCTGAAACAGGCCTAAATAGATACCACCAAAGGTAACTGTGAGTGTGCTTTGCAGAACTGTGCTGTAGGAGGGAGACCAGGACCTTCTGAGTATTCAGCTGTGAGGTATTGAGGAGAGGTCAATGAAGAACCTTTGACAAGGATCTGGAAAGTGAGGCTGCTTTCAGTACCTTTGACAGGAACATTCTTCACAAAGCAGAGTGCAGACAGAGAGAAGACACCCACACTGCTACATTCTTTTTCAGGTCTTGCTATAGGTGCATTCAGGTACATAGGTACGTATGTGTATTTACTACTCACATATAGATAGAAAGAGATTGACATGTATCATACTCTAAGTTATGAATCTTGGAAGAAAAATAATGAATTTATAATTCTGTAACGCAAGCATACAGAAGGAAATATAATTCTTTACGCTCTTAACAGGATCCAACACAATGCTGTAAGGGCCAAAGAGATCTGGAGAGCTATTGCAAGAGGCATCATGTCACATCTGTGGTCTACAGACTCTCAAGAAAAAAAAAGACAAAAGCACTGTCTTTTACTATCAGTGTGATTGATAGATGGATAAAGAAATATTGCAATCTACATGGCATAGAAGTAATAGCAAAAATATTTGCAAAAGAAGTGTAAGAAGTTAAACCAGCTACAATATGGGAAGCGGCTACTCTGTCTTTCATTATGACTGTGGTAATTCATCTCATTCCATTTATCCAGCAATTGATGAGCTGTCCTTTTCACCTACAAATATGCTGAGTATGACATAGTTCAGCAGCCGACTTACAGTTCAATAATATTGATAGTTCCTGTTTACCCAAATTGAAGTCTTAATAACTGCAGGCCACTTCCCATCCTCTTGCCTCTACTGACCTGTAAGGTTAATAAAGGTAATAAACAAATGGGTGCTGCTGTTTGTTTCACCCAGAAAGCCTATGGGAACTAGTAACTGAGAAGTTACCTCATCTACATACATAAAAATGCGATACTGTTGCAAACAGTGAAGTGATTCATGCACTCATAGGCATGCAGCTAATGTATTGCTATAATGGTTTCAGAGAATCATAAAATCATAAGCTAGTTCAGGTTGGAAGGGACCTTCAAAGGTCATTTAGTCCTAGGCCAATAGGGTGGTCATGCAGGACTTGCCCTTGGTGAAGCCATGCTGATTGTCCCAAATCACCTCCCTGTCCTCTATGTGCCTAAGCAGAACTTCTAGGATGATCTGATCCATGATCTTCCCAGGCACAGAGTTGAGGTTGACAGGTCGGTAGTTCCCAGGGTCCTCCTTTCTACCCTTTTAACAAACAGGTGCCATGTTTCCCTTTTTCCAATCACCGCGGACTTCACGTGACTGCCATGACTTTTCAAATATCATGGAGAGTGGCTTGGCAACTACATCAGCCAATTCCTTCAGGACTCTGGGATGTAGCTCATCAGGTCCCATGGACTTCTGTATGTTCAGATTTTTCGATTGGTCACAAACCCAACCCTCACAGTCAGGGGGACTTTGCCCCCCCAGTCCCTGTCTTGCAGTTGTGCACTCAAGGGGTATGTGAAATACAGCTTGCCAGTGAAGACAATTTCAGTATTCCTGAGATGACTCCTACAAACACAAACCGACATGCAACACAAAATAAAGCCTAGTATTTGGTATCCCAGTTCTGGAAACCACAATACTCAGGGAATGACGTGTGTAAGTATTTTGCAGCTTTGGAAAACTTCTGTTTAATCTCATTAAGTAAAAACTGGATATTTCTTAACTGGAGAAGGATTTAACAGCACTGAACTTTGAGAAAAAATAAGGATACATGTACAAATCTACAATGGTTTCCAATTTCTACACAAATATTAACTGAATAATTTATTAAGAATTTTTCAATATTCAAAGACTAGAGGTAAATTATTAGCCTATTTTTCAGTCTTAGTCAAATAATTTTCTTTTCCTTTATTTTAGAAATCTTGTGAATCTTTTCAACAGCAATTTTTGGTAAATGCTCAGTCACAGTTAATTATTTGATCGTAGTCATATATTCAGTCTAACATTTCCAGCCTTCTTAATGCTTCCTACATAGTTTTTCAAGTCATACATGAAGTTTTTAAATTTTGTTGGAAGGGAAAAAAATTGAAAAAGCAGCTGTTATTAATATGCCTGAAAATATTTATTTCTTCTTTTTTGCACTTCCTGTAGCAAACAGGATCCTGAATTGAAATAGAAACTGGCAAACTTTCACAGTAATTCAACAGCAGATTAGTTTCAAATTATTTAAATAGAAGCATTGTGTTATTCAGCTCTCCTTTTAAATTATAGTAGAATAGAGATATTTGGGACACAGTGTCACTGATGGGAATACAGGCTTTAAAAAGTCCTTTCAATAATAACAATACCTATGAAAATTACGTAAAACCATTATGTTATCAGAGGAAACTGTCAGAAGGGTACAGTATATCAAAAAGGAAAGAAAACTGAACTGTGATTATGTTAAATTACGTGCTATGATTTATTTTGCTTTAGTAAGTATAGTAAATGTTATGAGAATGATGTGATAGAAAATTTTCCCTCTTTGGTTCTGTATGGGTGGATTTCTTTAATTTTTCATCATTAACTACAGAATATCAATGTGCCCATAAATTGACAATTGACAGAAACAGCTGAGTTTAGGAAAAAAAAAAGTTTTGCCTTAGGAAACAAAAAAAAGCATTTTGTGATGTGACTGACTATTTTCCGGTTTGCATTTCAAGATAAGAAAATAACTTATAGACCAATCAGATGAGGAAGGAGGCACAGCACGGTCTCTTGTTTACAGATTGACTTAAACTTCACACTTAACACTAGAACACCTATCCTACATAGTCAGTGCTTAAATAGGAATCTACAAACCCCTTAGCCTTCTCAGGAAATTTACACCTGACCCAAATCTACAACTGCCTGATTAGACTGTGGATCACTAGCACCACATAAGGAACAAAGTACATGTATTGGGGCATACCTGCAAAGTTACAATTTAACAAGAATTTTTCTTCTTCAAAAAATATGTAAGAGAAAGCCATCAGTGAATGATCATTCACCTTCCTGCTTCCCTTTTGTTCAGATTTTTCGACTGCCTTTCTCTAACTGCGAAGTTCACCTATCTTATGAAAACAAAGATTTGCAGGCTGTTCAAAAAGACACAACTGATCTGCTTGTTCACTGCCTTTTGTGAAATAAAGAAGGAAATTTTCCTATTTGACCTAATTATCAGAGGCCAACTACTATTTTCCCACCCTCATGAATTCTAGAGGTGTAGTATTGTTACAGAAGAGAAATGTAGATTTAACATCTGGTGCTTTGTACACGTATTAGTTCATTACAGTTGTGTCTGAGCTCCACAAGCCCCGAGTCCTAAAATGAAAATGAAACAGCATTTCCACCTGTAGTCATTGTTTCAGCCTCTGTCTGAGAGAGATTTTAGTCTCCCTACACGAGGTCTACTTAAATTGCTAGATAAATTAATTTAGCTGATGAAATCACAGTTGCTTAGATGACCTGTGTCCAGACCAAAGATCAGAGTGATTATTTGGAGTCTGTCACAAACCAGTGATATGCTCTCTGACGATGATTTACTTTGCTACACAGTACCTTATATATTAGCATATATCATATATTAGCATATGGCTGAATAGTTTTTAAGCATCATGCTTCTGTAGAGGTGGCAGCTTCACTAGACAATTTGCATAAAGGACAGCATTTTCTATAAAAGAATTCTCAGGTACTTATGAAATGTGAGAAACAGAAAGTAATATTACTTACTCTTTACACAATAATTCGTACCTGATTTATTCTTAAAGTCTCTGAATGCAAACACATGAAAAGGGTGTAATGGACATGGTATGCACCTCTTTATGCCTTAAACAGCTGGTTTTTGCAACTTCTGGAAGAGATAAGTTCTGTGGAAACAGGACTTATGTCTTCCTTGAGGCCTCCCTCTTATTTGCAAATTGAAGGCCTCATTAACAGTATCTTTTCCTTGGGCCCTCATTAATTGGGCTTGAACAAAGGCGTGGTCATTCAGCATTCACTGACCAGCTAGGGGAAATAACAAATCAAACCTAGAGAACCAACTGACTCACTTTTGGGCACTTCTGGGACCACCGACCCATTTCTGGAACAATCTCCTTAATTAGCATAAGGGGTGAGCAGAGAGAGGAGATGAGCCACCCTGTCCTGTCTCACATGCAAATGAACAAAAGAATAAAAAATCTTCTCACTCAGGACACTGGTGTGAAGTTTCATTGCACCTACCACAAAGAGAGCTACAGAGAGTGTTGCTGGATCAGTGGACCCTTGGAATGGCGAAATCTTACCTTCTGATATCTTAATCTACCTCTTTTTTCTCTCTCTTTCTCTCTTTCTATTATTCTGGACATGTAGGGGTAATACCATTGAGAGTTTCGTTGCTGAAGTCTTATTAAGTTTTATGATACAGTTCCAAACTTTTTCCAAGCCACTACTCACTGTAACTCCACTGAATTTATGTAAATTCGTTATTTAATTTAACCTCTCGAGTAATTGTTGTTACTCCTGGCTACTGCACAGAGTATTCAAAGTTAGCTCTGCCCTCAATCCACTGAGTGGGATGGGACAAAGGGAAACATCAGGCATTAAACTATTTCCTTATATTTTTATTTTATGACTGGTTCATGTGCTGTTTAACAAATAGACAGACAAACCACATTGCTTATATATCTCACAACAGAGAGATTTTAATTCCAAAATAAGCTCTGTTTTTATCCTCTCTGGGATAAAATACATTTCCTCTAACAAAATTATGTTCAACCTGGAAGTTGAGGATATTTTTCTACCATAGAGAAAATTGATCACACTGCTTAGATTCTTTAAGAGTTATTCTGTTAGAATAACAGAATGACATTTACTCTGTCAGAAACTTTGATACACAGTTTTTGTATCAGATATGAACAATCTGTAGAAGGGCTCTGACTAGGGCAGAACACACAGTGAAAAATTTCCAATATACATTTAAGAGTTCGGTCCAATTAACAACCACTTTTTACAGAAAATTTAGTACATCACAAAGGAGAAAACTTTTTTCTGTATAACATCGCTAAATTCAATCACTTACACTGTTTACTGTCAGACATAGCTTTCCCTGTACGAGCAACCAGAAAACACACACACAGCCACCACCACTACCCATTTCAAAACACAAAATCTGGCAAAGTAAAACAAATAAAAAATCATTCCCAGATTCATGGCGAAACAGAGCTGTTGTATAATGCTCTAGTATTTTCAAAAGGAATGGTTCTGTATCCTGTATAATTGTGGCTTATGAAATGAAGTATTCTAGTGCATTTGTCCTAGAAAAATCTTAGGTCAATCAAAAGCATCAGTGAGGGAAGTTGCTTTCTCAGTATGATTGGTGAATTAGGTCTTTGTGAGCTAGATGTCATCAACTCACTGCTGACTAAAGAGCAAATTTATTTTATGTGATCCCCCAAAAATAATCCAAGACCCATGTCACTCCCTGCTGGTGACAGATAAAAAAAGTTGTTAATTCTTCAGGTTTCTTTGAATAAAGTAGTCTTCAGAACAACTCAAGATCTCAGCAGTATTAACTCACAATTTTTCACACATCTGATGACTCCTTGCCCCAAATTGTTCTTTTGTTCCTCTCAAGGATTTAGTCAGGAGGTTCAAATGACTGTAGCAAACAATCCTTTCAGGGTTACTGTTACATCAGACAATTTTCAATTTCCCTAGAAGAACAGACTGAAACTTCCACTGAATACTCATGATATTAACTTGTTGCAGATCTTCATTATGATGAGTCTGGTGAAAGCATGTGCAAAAGTCAAGTGATTCAAAGAAGTGGATGAGTTAGCTACTATATTTCTACACAGAAAAAAAAAAAAGAAGAAAAAAACTTATTGAAAGGGAAGTCATTTTCTCTTGAGGAAATTTTTAAGTACAAAAGAAAATCCTTCTGAATAGAAATCTGAATTTGGCAGATTTGTGTGGCATTACCCTGAAGGATACTTCCTTAAAACACTGTAGAAAATGGAATTGAGAGAAAATGTTTCAAGTGGTATGATCATTCCAATTTTTTCCTATTTCATAGAAATGCTCACTATATTGGTAGACGGTAGTTGTCATTGTTGCTTTGTGGTTTTCTAATACCATATGGAAAAGTGTGTATTTAAATACATGAGAAGTCAGCGAGAACTCATAAAGAGTTTCAGTGGAACACTCAAGCATAGGAAAATATTAAAGAAATCAGAACAACTGATTTCAAACTTTTAATGTTTCAACAACAATATTTTCCCCCTGTAATCACATAAACTTAAAAAGCAAAAAGAATAAGTCACCTTCCTCTTCTATCTTTCCTTTCAAAAAAATAATCCCATTTGAAATTACATTATGTAGTCATTCTAATTTGTTCAAAGCGGAAAAACTACTTATTTGTCTACCAGTAATACACAAAGCATCTCACTTTTTTGTACTCTTTCCATAATCACAAGAAACATGAACTGCTGCATAGAAATGAGTAGATACAGAGTCATGGACAAAATTAAGTCTTTCATTGCCCTCAGTCACAAAGTAATCACAGTGCAATTCTTGTACAGAGTAATGAAAGAGTAATGAAAGATTAAGAAATGCTGTCGTTTGCTCGAAGTGCCTAATATGTTGGAAAAACTTTGAATGAAATGGGCTTTGTTAAGTATTGTCTGTTCCTTTCCTTTAGACCATTGTGTTTAACATTTGTAATTCAACCTCCCTATGAATTTTCAGAAACTATTTCAATTATGTTGATTAAAATATTCTATCAATTGAAAAAAAATATAATGTAGAAATTTAGCAATGCACCGCCAAAATCTCTACTAGATATATATGCATTTTATCATAATCATGCATGCATGCATACAGTTACAGGTATTCCCTTTCACATACGTATATGAAACAGTTTAATAAACGAATAATAGATTTTTTTCTCCTCTCTCCACTCCATTCCCATTTCTAGTAAAAGAGAATGATCTCAAATATTCAGTGTGGGACTTTTTTTAACCAATGATCATGGACTATGTCTGAGATTTTCAATACAAAAATAAGTACAGTGACAAGTCCAGTGAGGGATCACAAAGATAATTACAGGGCTGAAAGACATGGTGTATGAGAAGAAACTGAGAAAATTTGATTTATTCAATCTTAAGAAGAGAAGGTTAAGGAAGGATCTTATTGCTGTGTCCATATACCTAGTGGAATGGTGGACAGGAAACAGACCCAAACACTTCTGAGGCATACAGAGGTAGATGAAGAAGAAACAGACATAAGTTACAGTGAGAAAAATTCCGATCAGACATTAGAAAGCAAATCCAGAGGACTGTCATCCTGGATGGTACTCAAAAATGACAGGACATAACCCTGCAAAACTTCTGTTACAGCTGGCCCTTATTTCAGCAAGGGATGTGACCTTCATAGATCACTCCCAACTACCACTTTGTAATTAAGTTAGTAAGACGAAACACCAACACTCACAATTCCAATAATAAAAGGTCTTTCCTCTTGTAGTTATTATTATATTGTGATTTTTTCTTTTCTTTTTTTTTTAATTTTTATCAAACTTAATTTAAATAAAGCATCTAACATCCTTTTCTGTCTCTGAAATTTTCATGCAGTGTTTTAAAATGTCATCATTTCTTTGGGAAAGACTCCACAACTGAGTTAAAAGCAAGCATAGAAAAAGCAGTAAATGAGGAGTTTCTGTCTGACATTATTGTTAACAGTATTGCTGAGTTAAATTCACCATGTACTGCTTTGACAATTTAACCCATAAAGTTACATGATGCTCATTTTACATTCTGACAGTTACACTTTGTATGATTCATATAAGAATAAAAATACAGCAAAATCAAAAGTGATGTCAGCATATTAGAAATAGCATGGAGGAAACTCTTGGAGGCAGTTCAGTTAGCTACCTGATCTGAAACACTACCTGAACTACATTTAGTGTTCATTGGCATGTCCTATAGTGCTGTCTGGCCTCAAGCAGATACCTCAGAAAGTAAAGACTCTTCTGTAAGTCTTGCCTCTTCTGCCAGTCCTGTACGGTTTGTATTGGATACCATACGGATACCCATGTGTAGGGAACAGATTGTACATTTTGGCCGAGTGAGCTGAGACACCTCTTAAATAACTTAAATAAAGTCTTTAAGATTTTATTGCTGAGTTACAACAGATAAATCTCACTATTAGGTAAGTCATGCTTAAGGTGCAGAGATTAAGTACTTTACACTTCTTTCTTACAGGTTGGATTTCTTTCACAATCCTGAACAGACAGTGACTATCATAAGATATTAATCTCCTGCTGCTGACACTTTAGACGCCAAAGGAGGTTAAGAATAGCATTGTTCATCTTATTAAAGTGTTTATTTGTTTATAACAATAAATTGTTATTTTAACTTCTCTGTCACTGTTTCCATATGTCATTTTAACAGTGCCTTTATCTCTACAAAACTTCCAGATTTCCCAACTCCCAGAAGCCAAAACCAATATCTCTGTATCTGTGGGGGGTTCACTCCAAAGAAGGAAAATGACTGTTGATTAATTTACTGCATTATGTCCTGCTTGTTGTAATGATTTTGTCAGTGGTTAAAGTCCTACAATAGTACATATGAGAGCAAATCAAATTACTGTTTTGTTCAGCCCAATGAAGACAATTCATATTCCTTTTTCCTTCTCTTTACAGTAATTAGCATAATCCTGTCTCAGACACTAGTCTCATCTGCAACAGTAGTTTAGCATCAAGTACTGATCATTAATTAATTAATAATCTTTAATTAATTATACTGATGTACAGACAAATACTAACAATCAGTACAACTGACAATAAGAAAAATCTGGAGAAAGAAAAATTTCATATCTCAGTTGCTAGAAAAAACATGAATTCTTGTCAACTTTATTAAGTTGTTATGTTCAAAAGTCCTTTTAAAAATAAAAATATTTCCTTCGACATTCTCCAAATTTTGGCTTATTTTGAAATAACTCCAAGTATGTGAAAGTTTAAAAGGTGTAAATTTTTTGTGACCCAAATAGACNAATTATTTTTATGTTGGCCTAAGACAACTATATTTCCAGCTGTTCAGTTAGACCAGAAAACCAAAAAGGTCAATATTTGCATGGCACTAATCATCTGCATAGCAAAATATATGTGTAGCAGAACCATAACATTACTTGCTCTTTGCTGCAGAAACCTGTATAATTGCACAACTTTTCCAGATTTTTTAGATGCATTTCCCATGATTTTATGTGCCACCATATTCATTATCCTATATTGAGTAACCAGACTTATAATTTTTTCATGACTTTTTGCAGAAACTTTGAAATACCAGAACAGTATTTTGCCTATAAAGAAAGCAGTTGAACAAAATTATAATCAAGCTATCCAGGTAAATGCATACTTTCTGTTTCTTCAGTAAAATGGTTTTGCAGAACATCGCGTTTTCTGATACTATAGCTACTCTGCGGTTTCGTTGCAGATGTGCTGTTTTATTTTTTTTTTACTAAATGTTAATAACAATGTTCATGGTATTTTATGCTTCTTAATGGTAAATGAAAAAAAAAATCTTAAAGCTGCTAACACAAAGGACATTTAGAAAAAGGAGACCTTCAAGTAATCTTAAAGCAGATGAAAGAACGACCTTCATTTCCAAAGGTATAAGAAAAAAAAAAAAAGCAAAAAAGCACATATCCTCTTGCCCTCAGGATTTGCTCTTACAAGAGTTCGCCAATTATTTCTCAAAAAGAAAAGAAAGAAACCAAAGTCTGATACAGAAGAGACTTTGAGCTGTTTCCATGTCTCTTTCTTGGGAGAGGACTGGTTTCAAATTGTTGGGACTCTTACGAAAGATGAAATTAAATTACAGATATGGCATCTTTCTGATTAATTTCCCTGCTGCAATAATTAAATAATGTAGAAATATTATTTAACAATCTCTGCCTTTATTTACTATAACAGCTCCCTTCCAAGCAAAGAAAGAAGGAAGAGGAAGGGGAAGGGCAGGGGAAGGGGAAGGGAAAAGGAAAGGGGAAGGAAAGGGATAAATACTTACTTCTAAAATGCATTGAAAATAGTCAAGAATACCAATAGTCCTAAGGAAAGAATAAAAACTGAGATATCTCTAAACACAGTGAAAGATGAACAGACTTCACTGCTTTTGAAATGAAATACTTCCCTCTGCTAGCAGATTTTATAAATATGAAGACATTATTAAAGATTATTAAATTAACTACAACACCGAAAAATCTTCCATCTCTCAGTCGCTGTATGCGATTCTCATCCTGACCCAAGTTACTTTCCACAGATCATATATTTGTATTCCTGAAGTGGTGTTATCAACGACTAAGATAGTCTCACATAAGAACCAGCACAAACAATCCCTGTGCATATTCTCAAACACAGCATTGAGGAAATGGAGGCTCCAGTCATTACTAAGGAATACCCAAGAATCTACTATCAAGATCACAAACAACACTATAGCTGCACAATTTGGACTGAATTACTAGTTTCACTAAAATAATGGAACACGTACTGTAAAATTCAGCTGTTAGTTTTTGTTTCAAGGCAAATAAAACAAGTCAGCCTCCACTGATATAAGTCAAATATCTTTAAGAAAGACTAAATTATGAGAGTCGATGTTAATTACTGTAAAAATACATTTCTACATAATAAAGAGCATATTTAATCTATTATTTGCACTACCCTGCACTGTCCAGAGAGCCTATTCAGTTTACAATGTCAGTGTCCACGTACAGTGCAAAGGCTGTTAGCTTTTTACCAAAGAATCTAAGGTGTAGCAAAAAAATGGCAAAGTGAAGAAAAGCACATGGAAAAATATGGGACATATCAAATCAGTGATTACATAGCAATGCAACATAAAAGGATGTAGGCACAATTCTGGGATATTTCTTTAGTCCCAGAAGCTGAAGCCAAATCACCTAAGCATTAACAAAACCTAACTAGTACTCCATAGATGATAAGAAGAACAGGAGGTTATTAGGCCATTAAAGAACAATATACATGCTCCCTTGTGATTTATGTGGCATTTGCAGCCATGTGAATATGTGAAGATATGTTTGTTTTTTTCTCTTCATGCAAAGTCAACTAATTCTTCATTCTCTTGAACATTCATCCAGTACCAAAGGAGTAGAACCAATACAATAGAAAGCCATCAAAACCTTGGAGTTCAGTGAGAATTTGAGGAGACAGGAGCAGGGAGGTGATAACTGAAACCATGCTGCTGTTGTTAAGCCTTTTGCATATCTTAGATTTTCGCGGTTTATGAGACAACTGAGGTCATGCAAGAAGCTAGGAAGATCTCATGGGATTTACTGACCACAAATGGGGTACTTTGCTTTTGTACATGTACCTCAAGGTTCTTCTGCAGAGTACCCTTACCTTGGTCCCATATTTCTAAATGGAGATGATAAACAATTAGGTATGGACAGGGAAGATCACCTGCCCAATTTTATTACTGTTAGATGGATCTGAATGTTTCACAGTAAAGGGGGGATCTTGGAGATTTACAGGCCCCATAATTTCTTTGTGAAATCTGAACATGCTGTTGTTAATTATGCAGCTGCTATGACTGTAGGTATCTCTGAAAGGGAAAATGTAAGGAAGCGGGGGACAAGTGGAAAGATATTTTATTGTTAAAACAACTTAGATTTCTGAAAAAAAAATCTTATGGACACAGTCTTCTTCAAAGGACCAAAATCTCTATGCCTAAAATGAATGCTAAAAGTATGATCAGAAACAATGTTACAAGTGCTCAGAGAGCTTTTTGCCCAGCTCTGATCATTACTCATCTCTAGAGGGCCTGGCTCATCTTCTAGTGCACTTAAAGAGATGAAAGAGAGAATGATTTATTCTATACACAGTTGTTAAATGAGAGCCTTTGATTCCAGTTTGAAGCAACCTCAGAGGCCGTAACTTTAGTTTATTTCTTGTTGTGAAAGAATGTTTATAGTTTTCCCAGTTGTGGCTGAGATGTTGCTCAGTGAAATTTCCCAGCCCTCTCTGATAACAGTTAAACATGCCACTGATGGATCTCTGCTGTTTGCCATAGTGGCTGCTGCTTTCTGATTTTTCCACTTCTCTGTCTTCTATTTTGACATATCATTCAGAGCTCATGTGTGACAGCTCTTTTGTGTAACCATGTTGTATTATATATCATTTCTTTTCTTCAAGACATAATGTAGCATTTTTCTGCTCACAGAAATACTTTGTTATTTGGCTTTAGAAACATCTGTCATCTCCTGCAGGATAATACACAGTACATCCACTTCTTACATCATTTGTCTTAGAACCACTTATTTTCTCCTTATTTTGCTTCCTTTCAGTTAGTATCCAACTTTTACTCTCACCAAAGATAATAAATATCTCTTTCTCTCCCCTTTCTCCTCATTCAATCGGCCTTTCCTTCCATTGGGCTCTAAATGAAGTTGATATTTCCTAGGATATTCTGTCCAGATCTCTAACAGGTTGGAGGTTTTTTTGAATATCTGTCATTTTCAGCTTTTGTCAAACATTTTAGTCTAACATTGAAGTAAATGAGAAAAGTCTTGCAGTTGGTGTACTGTATTAAAGGAAGAATATGAGAATCACCTTTTAACCTTCAGTAGAGTATTAATCAGTTCTTTCCTCTAAACTTCAAGTCTCTTAAACAAACATCTCTGTAGTTACACATTATGTCATCACACATATATATATTTAAATATATGATTGTGTGCATGTAGGCTACATACACAGATATATGTATATATTAATTTATATATTGAGTGGTGCAAGGAGATAGAAAGAAACATTACTATCTAGTAAAACCCGATTTTTAATTTTGTCCTGAACTGAACAGCTGAATCATTCATTTAATGCCATGTTGGCTAAATATTACCCCTTTCTCAGAGTCAGAAAAGTCTGTATTTAGTCCTGTCTAGAAAATCACAAGTACATCCTTATCATCTTTGTTATTTTTATATTATAACTAAATTTACCATAGTTTTTCAGGAAAAAAATCTAATATAATTTGAAATAAAATATGAATTAATGGTAAGACACATTGTTTTCCTTAAGTGAAAATATTGTCACTAAATGTTTAAAGATTTGAGAAATTTATTTTGAAATTCCTGCACATTTCTAAAAAAGTTCTAGTTTGTATAATAATTTCTTAATAAGATAGTTAGAATGACAATGAAACATTTGTGTAACAATATTAGTGACATTATATGTACATTATTATATAGATATAATTACATATATTTGTGTATATTATATATATAATATCTATGTAATGCATATTCTATAGGTATATACGTATATACAACATAATTATGAAGACAGAAAACGTACATTTGTATATAATTATATATATTATAAATCTTTCCCGTAATACATATAATCCTTGCTTTGTCTGTAAACCAAAATTTACGATTCAGGAGTAATGAACATTTTGCATGTGTGTATACTCAGGTATTATACGAGGTACCAGTAGCACTGCCTCTGATTCCTCATCACCTGCTTTCTCTACTCAGACAGCTCTGTGCCTCCTAAGTCCCTCTTCTTTGTATTTCTGACTGTGCAGCTCACAACATTGTGGCAGGTACACACCGATATTTTCCAATGATAATAGTTAAAGAACAGAGGGTTGGTTGAGGTCTTGTCCATACTTTTAAAAACACATATGCATTTGCCGAGCAGTTTGAGGGAATTCCTTAGAAAACTGAAGCAGAGAAGAATGCACCTGTGGCTGTAAAAGTAATATAAGATATTATACTTGCAAGTAATTCTCTTTAAATTTCATATAAATTCAGAATTAAAAAACAACATTTTAATATGATAGTATTTAGGAAAAAAATAGCATTAAACTCATTTAAAAAGACATTGTTTAGTTTTATTAATAAGGACACTGACAGCACGAAAAGGTTATATTTAAAATTAATTGTGTCAAGGTGATGCCTAAGGAAGAAAATAAAATGTAGAAGTAGGTTTATAAACATTTCATAAGGCATAGCAGGCAGTTTTCTGTATATGTTGTCCAGTTCATTGCAAAATGGAAAGGTTCCAGAAAAGTGTGCCAGCTATGATTCACCTCTCAAAGATGTTTTGCACAGCAAACAATTTAATGAGTTCATTCTCTTCAAAAGAAGAAAAGAAGGCTAAGGCACAGCTTGTCCAGAAGCTACAAAAAAGTACACGGGGAACGAATTTCTAACATTAGCCAGCTTTTTTAATCTAGGAGAAAAGCATACAATAAGATCCACTGCCTGGAAAACGAAACTAGTGAATGAAATACCAAACACGGGCAAACATGTTTTACAGTAGGGACAGTTTATCATTCTATCAGCTTGTCTACGAACCTGGTAGGATCGCCATTGCTCAAGCCTTTAAACTGAGACTAGCCGTCATCAGAAAAGGTGCAATAGAGTTCAGATGCTGTGTGTTTAAGAGACACATCACTAGCCTGCATAACGTATCTGTCATATCGAATGATCATATTCCTACCCATCTTTAAAAATATATTTCGTGTAGGAAGACATATAGAGAGGGAAGTTATTCTAAGTAAATTACTGAATGTATTTGTCATAAGAATTATAAAGTATTTATATGTATGTATAGCAATGCTAATAATGCAACTTCATGATCTACAAACTTTAAACACATAGACAGGCGAAATACAGTTGTTTTATTTAAACATAAACCTTACTTACATGTGCTCTGCTGAAGATCCTCCCTATGTCTCCAACATGTATAAGTCATTTAAAATTAGTGCTGCGACCAGAGTGGGCAAACAGAGTGTGACAAGACAGTTTGAATGGCAGTTCATTTGGAAGTGAGTGCGAGAAAAGAGGGGAAGCTCTGCCAGCTCGACCAGGGAGTTTGGTATCCACTCAGCAGAAAGCCATGGCTTCCGTAAGGTTGACACCCACCACAAGCGATGAAGCTGCCCAGACCAAGACCCCATGGGAAGATGCTGCCACCCAGGTGCCAGGATGCAGGGTGAGCCCTGCTTGTACACTAATACTGGACGGCAGTGGCAAGCACAGCTGTGGGAGGTGTGCCTAGGTAGTGACAGAGTAGTGTTTAGTAACAGAGCTGCAGGAGGTGAGTAGGCTGAGGAGTATCAGGGAGTGTGAGAGGGACATAGACCAGTGGAATCACACCCTCCCTTCCTTGAGGCAAGCCCTGCAGATAGACAGGGTACAGAGGTACAGAGGAGTCCCTACCCTCTGTCTGCATGGTGAAATGTAGTGACTCAAGGTATAGGGTGTTTCTGCCTGGTGCAGAAGGAGGTTCTCTACTGTGATTACCCCACCTTTCCAGGTTCCTTTGCAAAACAGGTATGAGGCTCTGCAAGTGGAACCAAAGAACAGTATTGTGGAAGGTGGTTCAACTAAGTCGGAGGTGTCGCAGAGGAGAAGTTAACCTGCACCCTCCATCAAAACATCTCCCAAAAAAAGAAAAAAAAGGCAGGTTGTAGTCATAGGAGACTCCTTTCTAAAGGGAACAAAAAGCTCTATATGGAGACCAGACCCACTTCTTAGGGCAGTCTGCTGCCTCCCTGGGGCCAGGGTTAAAGAGATGAAAACTTCCTGCCCTGGTTAGGCCCTCAGATTATTATCCTCTAGTAATTTTTCAGGCAGGCAGCAGTGAGACTGAAAAGGAAAATCCAAAGGCAATAAAAAGAAACTTCGGGGCCTTGGGATGACTGGTTAAGGAATCTGGAGCACAAGTAGTGTTCTCCTCTGTCCCCCCAGTTGCAGGGTATGATTAGGGAAATTGCAGGAAGACCCAGTAGATCGATACTTGGCTGTGGGACTGGTGTCACCAGAGCAGAATTTTGGCATTTTTGATCATGGGTTGGTTTATATGACACCTGTCCTGCTAGAAACAGATGGGATGCACCTGTCTCAAAGGGTAAAAAGGATCCTTGGGCAGGACTTACCAGGGCTCATTGAAAGAGCTTGAAACTGGATTTGAAGGAGGAAGAGAAGAAAACCAGGTGCAGCAGAGACAAATCCAAGGGCAGCATGCCAGCCTTTGAGGGAAAGTATGATAGAGACGCCCTTTGATCTGCTGTCTCTGTGGAGGCAGCGGATGAAGACCCATGTGGTGGAAGAGACACAAAGATTATAGATGTATTAGAAACTGTGGAAGCTCCTGAGAATGGCCGCGAAGGAATTAGGGCTTCTCACTGACAAAATGTGGTAGGATCAATAGCCCAGCTGAAGTGCATCTATATGAATGCACTCAGCGTGGGCAACACACAGGAGAGGCTGGAAGCCATTGTGCAGAAGAAGAACTATGATACGGTTGCCATCATGGAAACACGGTGCTATTACTTCCACAACTGGAGTGTTGCATTGGATGGCATCAGCTCTTCAGAAGGGAAAGGCAAGGAACGAGAGGAGGTAGGGTAACCCTGTGTGCAAGCGAGAGTTTTGATTGTCTGGAGCATGACGAGGCTGATGATAAGGTTGAGCGTTTACAGTAAGAATCAAGAGAAAGGCCAACAAGGCAGATATCCTCGTGGGAGTCTGTTACAAACCACCCAAACAGCATGAAGAGGCAGATGAAATATTTTTCAGGAAGCTGGAAGTAGTCTCACAGTCACTAGTCCTTGTTCTTGTGGGGGACTTCAACTTACCAGATATCTGCTGGAAATACAACACAGCAGAGAAGAAACAGTCTAGGAGGCTCCTGGAGTGTATGGAAGACAACTTCTTGACACAGCTGGTCAGTGAACTGGTTAGGGAAGGCTTCCCAGTGGACCTGTTGTTTGTGAATCGAGAAGGACTCATGGATAACATGTCGGTTGGAGGTCGCCGTGGGCATAGCTATCATGAAATGGTTGACTTTTCTATTCTTGGAGAAGTAAAGAGGGCAGTCAGCAGAACTGCTTCTTCAGACTTGCAAAGGGTAGACTTGGACCTGTTTAGGAGGCTGGTTGGGAGAGTCCCTTGGGAGGCAGTCTTGAAGAGCAAAGGAGTCCAGGAGGGCTAGTCACTCTTTAAAAATGAAATCTTAGAGGTGCAGGAGCAGGCTGTCACCATGTGCCAAAAGCTAAGCCAGCAGAGAAAAAGACTGGCCTGAGTGAATAGAGAGGTTGGGCTGGAACTTGGGAATAAAAGAAGTTATAACCTTTGGAAGAAGGGGCAGGCTACTCAAGAGGACTACAAGGATGCCATAAAGTTATGCAGGGAGAAAATTACAATAGCTAAAGCTCAGCTAAAGCTGAGCCTGCCTACTGCCCTAAGAGGGAATAAGAAGATGCTTCTATAAATACATCAGCAACAAAAGGAGGGCTAAGGAGAATCTCCACCCTCTGGTGGATACAGGGGAAAACAGGTGACAGAAGATGAAGGAAAGGCTGAGGTACTAAATGCCTTCTTTACCTCAGTCTTTAATAGTGAGACCAGTTGTGCTTCAGGTACACATCCCCCTGAGCCAGAAGGCAGGGATGGGGAGTGGAATGAAGCCCCAATAATCCAAGGGGAAATGGTTGGTGACCTGCTGCACCACTTAGGCACACATAAGTCTGCGGGGCAAGATGGGATCCATCCAAGGGTGCTGAGGGAGCTAGCAGAGGTGATCACTAAGCCACTGGGCAACAATAAATGAAGTAACAGATGCTCTCTATTAACCCTCTCCTTCCCCACCAGGAAAAGGGAAAAGAAGGAAAAGGAAGAGAGACTTACAAGTCAGAAAATTATAACAGCTTTACTAATAATACTAAGAGAAATAATGCAAAATATACAAAACCAATATTGTCTCTCCTGGATTACCTTTCAAGGGGGCTGGCATCATGCCAGCTGCTGCAGGGCAAACACCATGAAGTCCTGGAGCGGACTCTGCAGTTGACAAGAACTGAGTTCAGGAGTGCACTGACTACAAGTAGGATCAGGATCACAGGCAGGAGAGCAAGCAGGGTTCTCTTCAAAAGCCAGGCATGGACGAAGAAGAGATCCCTGTGAGCCCTCAGCTTTAAACTCTGTTTGATGTATATTGCATGGAATACCTCATTGGTCAATTTGGGTCACCTGCTCTGTCCATGCCTGCCTGCAAATAGGATGATTTTATGATCCTTCGCTTGTGGAGCATAAGAGGTCTATCAGTGACCTCAGCTGCTGTAGAAATAAGTAGTAAACATGGGATTTTCCTGCATTTCATTCCTACCTTTAGTTCAGTAAACTGTAAAAAGCAGGTATTATCAGCTCTGGAGTTGACACTGTCTGAAAAACCTGCAGAGAACTTAAGAAAAATGCAGCTATTTAGAATAAATTAGCTGAAAGGAAAATTGACTAAAAGAGAACAGGTCTTGTTTCAATCAAAACCAAGACATATCTCAGCATTTTCATAGTTGAAAACTTTATCCGAAGTTTTTGTTTCTTTTTGTCAGTTTGTTCGTTTTTCAACTGAGCATTATTCAAGGTAAGTCAGTGGTCAATTAGCACTACATTTTATACTGTGTGAGGAGATGGCACCATCATTTGAACCTGACAGCCACAACCTGCTGCTTCAAGTGTTCCTCTGCCTCCAGAACATCAACTTGAGCAGAGGATCGAGTCACAGGGCTGTCAACAAGTTCTTCCATGGACACCAAAGAACTGCACTGGAAACTTCATCTTTCCCAGCTGCCTGCAAAGCATATCCCCAGAGCCTACAGGGGAATATCTTCTCAGCTTGACCATTTTAGGCAGTTATAGGTAAACGGAGGGAAATTGATCTAATATGTCAATTGCCAAAGAACTGAGCAACTCATTGCAGTATCACAGATGGCTCTACTCATCCACCATCACACAATTACAAAATTTCTATTTGAGATGTTCCATAGGGAAGACTCACAAATTTCCAGTTAAAATTATGCAGGAGTGCACCAGCTTTGACAGCCTCAAAGCTTACATCAAACAAGGATGTGTGATAAGAAAAACTTGGGAGAGTAAACACTGTGAGAATGATAAATAGAATAACATCGCATGAGCCCCTATAAAACATTATTTTTTAATTTTAAAAAGAGTTTAAATAAATATTTAATATTTATAATTATAAACTAAAACCAAAACCTGTTTGAAATAGTTTTTTTAAAAAAGTTCACACTGGTTTGACTTGATTGGAACAGATAATCAGAGCAATTACAAGTCTAGTTTGAACAGGTGGCTCTCAAATAGGAACTATAACAACTTTTAATATAAAGACAAAGGATCTCATCATCTGATTTGAAGATCACAGTGAGATCTAACTCTATGATGATAAAATGAGTGTTAAATTAAACAGGCTATTATTTCAGCTCATGTAATGAAAACTTCTATTTACTACAAAACTGTTAAATGTAATTCCATTTAATCTACCTGACTGGTAATCCTTTCCCACAAGACACTCTAAACAAAGGCAAGGAAACCAAATCACAGTTTTGTGCTAGCTTATAACCAAGAAATTCCTTTACACATAGAGGTACAATGAATTTATGGATAAAAATGGCAGATTTTAAACACAACATTTGCAAGCTAAAAGACACACAAAACTTTACAAATGCAAACTGCAGCTCTTGAGATATCAGGGCTGCTTAAATAACACTTCAGAAATGCTAGGGTCACTTTAAAAAAGAAAGGAAAACTCTCAACCTGCAGTCTGACTAGGCATTCTCCAAATCTGCTTTTCAACTGTTTTCATGACTGATCATTGTGAAGAAATAATCTCATTAAAATAGCTAGCTTTTTCCTAATGGCCAAATTAAAGACAGTGGAAGATAGAATCAATCTGAAATGTTATCATTTCAATGTTTTGTTACAGAACAGCACTTCAGGGATGGATGCATTGAAGAAATGCAAGGTGTAACAAATCTACAGCTGTATCCACCCACGTATTTTGACAGCACTGGACATCTGCTCCTTTCTCAGGACAAAACGGAGCAACGGAGGAAGTGAGTGACCACAGTTCACGAATCAGAGGAATGGTCTATCTACTGTTTACACTCCAATGAATATCTTAAAAGCAGGTTTAGTAAAAACTGAATCATAAGTGGAACAAAGAGCGGCATGACAGAAGCTGCATCACATCTCTACAGTAAAAGCGAAGATTGGATTTGCACCTTAAGCAGAGATTTCTTTATATTGCTATTTGTGGAGAGAACGGAATTCTGCTAAGGGACAACACTTTCTCATGGAAATTCCTGAAGATTTACAATTATATCCGTAACTAATTTAATTTTTACTCATACTGATTAATGGAGTCATAAAAGCCTTTCAACATGACAACATACGAAAGAGTGGGAGAAAATTATAATCTAATTTATTTGCTTCTTTCTACATGAAATTAAATGCAAATGTGTTAATGTGGTGTTTCGTCATACGATAATTAAATGAAAATATTTACAATTTAGAGATTGAATCTTTAAATTTTTTAATATAAAATAAGAACGAAGCTTCACAAGGTTTTCCATAATGAATTAACTCCTCTAATAAAAATTCNCCTCCCCTGAAGAATATACTTCTCTGAGAATTCTTGGAACACTGTAGCTACTGTTGAAATACATGCTTGGAATTTGTCTTAAAATCCCTGCTTTTTCCACTGGAGTATTTATTTGTACCATGTACTACTATGAGTACTGGATGGCTCCTTCCTATAAAGTTTTGTACAGAGAATGGGAATGAAGTTTTGTTTATAGCCTGCAGAAGTTCAGCAAGCATTTTTGAGACACTGTTTTGTCCTGGCACAGGAATATCATGGTGTTTTGCAGTAGGTACAACACATCCAGCTAAGAGCCAAATGGTACACTCTGGAGTAGAGTCTTTCCAAATAGACCTAGCCTATGGGAATGGATACGGTGTTTTGTTAATGTTTGCCTCATGTTCTTCCTAAGATATTTAGGATTGATTTGTTTTGAATATTCTACACAAATGAAGACTCTACAATAAAAGTGTAAGATCCACTTGCTTACATGACTTGTTTTGGAGTTTGTCTCAGCTACTTCATAAAAACGTATGTTAGAATGAATATTCAAGAGACAAAAATATGTTTACCATTACAGAAAAATGTGAATAGGAAGCTTATTGACACTTTACAGAGGAAATACCTAGCCTGGTTTCTGTTTTGTTTAAATTTAAAATATTATAGGTACACACCATGACCATTTGCTTTCTCCTCTTGACCTTTCTTTTAGTTCTCTTTCTTTTATTGCTTTTTATTTATCTTTCTTTTATTTCTCTACTTTTTTATCATTATTTTTATTATCCCCACTGGTTTTGATTTTGTAACTTAGGAGTGGTTTTGTCAATGACAATCTTTCCTTAAGGCTAGTATATTAGTGTTTAAAATAATGGTATTGGTAACCATGTAGCACTGATTTTAATGTCTAAAGATATTATCACTTAAATATATGAAGAAGAGACAGCAGAATTCCTGCAGTGCAGGAATAAGATTCTATTATCAGACCCGGGAGTTACTTGACTTCTGATCTTAAGCACAATACTTCAATTTCTCTGTGTATCTCTTGGGTTTACAGTAGAATGGAGATATTGAGAAGTTCTAGGGGTTTTTTGTTGTTGTTTTGGGGGTTTTGTTTGGTTTTGGTTTTTAAATGCTTCAGATTTTTATTAACTTGTTCCATTGTACAACGTATGTAAGTCCTTATACAGATTTGGATTTTAACTAACATAACATTAAATACATAACCTTTCCCACTTTCCAGTTAAAAAATATTTCAGACATTGTAAACCAGCGTACATTGTACTATGAAAAGGTCGGAAAATAGTTTTCATTACTTGAAATCACAGTACTCAACTACCAATTAAAAAAAATAAATTAGCCTATAATACACAAACCAGTATTGCCAGGACACAATTACCAATATTTATGGAATATTTCTTAGGATTTATTTTTTTAATGAAAACATATAAGTTCTTCAGTTTTCGAAAGAAAGCACATAAAGCATGTCTTTTTTATAAAACTACTTAAAAGAAATACAGATATCTTACATTCAGAATAGTCTTATTTAATACTCTCCGTGTGGAACCTGAACACATTTGTATAGGTGGATTGCAGGACCAAGACATAAGTTATTGTAATATTTACACTAAAAACTATACAATGCAAAATTAATCCATTTCTAAAAAGTACTTAGTGTGTTTTTCAGAATCAACAACAAGGAATATGGCAAATTCTTAGAGGTAATAATTCTACTTAATCTAAATTAACATATTTTTAAAATAGTGAATGTCATTCTTATTTCATCCTAAAATTTCTTTCTATATGTGTGGTAGAATAGTAAAAAAACCTTTATATTTCTTTAAAACGCTACAGTATTACAGCTATAGTACATAGTTACTTGAATAGAACTAAATTCCTTGCAGAAGTACTTTCCCTAAAATTAATGTTTATTCCATAAAATCCATTAAGATTCTGAGATCTATTCTTCTTAAAAGCGCTCCTAACCATGGATTTATGCTTTGGAAAACATTTGTTGTACAGTAACTGCCTACAGTCAACTACATTCTCTGACCCCTGCTATTTTCTTGCCAATTCACACATACACAGATTTCGCAGAACCTCCAATGGCTTTTTGGCCCGTGCCTATGACACTTGACCCTGCAAACCTGCAGTCAATGAGATTTGTGGCTAAGGATTTCTAAGATCCAAGCTTTATTTACTTCTATTCAGAAAACAAAAACGGTTCCTCCTGTACTATGCTATTTAGACTATTTTAGTCTTTAATAGTAGGTAGTTAAGTAAATTCAAAGATTATTTTGAAGGCATAATGATGACAAGGTGGGTGAGAAAACTAATTAGTTTGTTAGCTTGGTGTCCACTATTTAAGCTGGTTCTGTTCTTTGACATTCAAAAACACTTTTTTTTTTTTTCTTTAGGAATTAACGACTAGTGCATATGAACAAAACAAGCTTTTAAAATATGGACTTCACTTTTGGAGCAGGATAAAAAATCAGCATCCTGATGTTCCCTACTTCTTTTGTAGAGAAAATTTTTTCATGTGTACCTTAAAAGTGGAAAAGCTTATCCTATAAAAGTGAGACGAAAACATTCTTTTACATGATAACTCAAATTTCTCTTTTTAAAGACAAACGTTCTATGCCTGTCTTAGGAAGAAAATCAGAAACACAAAAGAGCTCGTAAATCATCTTCCCCATAGAACACAAATGATTATTCCTTGTAGAATACTCTTGGCTGCTTTCCTTAATTTCTTTTTTTTTTTTAAAGTGATCAGACTGATGGAAGGACTTCATTGCAAAGCCTGTTCTACAATATCGGAAAGTGTTAAGAAAGGTTAAAAAAAGGTCTTAATAATCAGGTTAAATTTTCTTGTTCTCTATGTCAATTTTCCATTTTCTCTCTGTTACTGTTACTATTACTATTACTATTACTATTACTGTCACTGTCACATTAAACAGCTCTTCCTTCTTGTGTATATACAGCATCTGTACATATACAGACTATTATAACTAGTTCATATAATAATATACATTCTATACTGGTAGTATATCGAGAGTCCTCTTTGTTAGCACAGGAGAAACACTATATACTAGAAATTTCTGTGTAGAAAAGTTGCATTACAAGATAAACTGGGCAAATTATTTTGGACTTATCTTCATGCTCAGGTCTTTTCAGTGTTGGTCTAGCATGGCTGTATGCCAGGATAGCAAGGAAGAGAGTGTATTGATTGCACATTGCAGAGTATTTTCCTTTCAGCAGAAAAAGTGCGAGGGAGCAAAGCTGGACATCCAGTGCTGAGAGCGAAGTTGGACATTTTTAATGGGTCCAGTTTAAAGTGTACCAATACCTATGTTCTTATTTTTATCCAAGGCCAGAGTTCACTCTCATTAAACTTAGGCAAGGTTTTGATGCGGAGAAAATATCAGCTTTCTCTCCCGTTTGATCATGACAGGCAGAAAGCAATGGAATAAATATGTAAGGCCCAGAGAAGTCAGGCTCACAAGAAATACAAAGTCTGGTATTTCTTGCTACTGCTGAAATGGCTGTGCCTAGCCTGATAGAGCAATTAGCTAAGCAGAGCAGGGAATGCATGTAAAGGAAACAGATCCAAAACAGGTCCATGTAGTATAATTTAAATAGCTTTAAAGGCTTAGAAAAACCCCACACAAACAAATACATATTACATTTGTAATTCATACTCCCTGATCAGAGAAAGTTCAGGTTCAGCAATGGTAGAAATAAGCACAAGTCTAATGTAAACAAGTGTGTTTTGAACAACATTCAACAACACAATCTACACATTTAATAGCTATTGGTGAACTGTATGATGCCTACACAAAGCTTATTTTTATAATAGTTCTAAGATTGGATTCAGTACTGTTTAAATGCAGCCTTGTGCCCAGGTTTCTTCAACAGACATAGAGATCTGTCAGGCTTAAACAATTCATTGAATTAGGCCTTTGTTTTTAAGGCATCTGAATGGAAGACTTCAAGGAATAGACAGCATGAAGTGATTACAACTGAAAGGATGGAGCAGTGCAAGAACAACTATCTTGCTATCTATAGTTCTGCAAAACATTCCACTCCAAGGACACTTCAGGTGAAAAATAAGAAAACAGCCTTCTCTTCCATATCACAGTATCACAGTATGCTAGGGATTGGAAGGGACCTCAAAAGATCATGTAGTCCAATCCCCCTGCCAGAGCAGGAGCACCTAGATGACCTAGGTAACCTAGGTTACACAGGAAGGTGTCCAGGCAGGTTTTGAACGTCTCCAGTGAAGGAGACTCCACAACCTCCTTGGGCAGCCTGTTCCAGTG
>VWYH01002034.1:1411-15435 GCA_013399365.1 Pampusana beccarii
CAAGGAATAAGTCAGTAGCAAAAAAACATAAAGCGAGAAAAGCACATTAAAATGATGTATGACATAACCACATTTAAGAATGTATTCCAATATCAAATGGCAAATTTCAACAATGCAAAAACCACAATTCCTTTTGCACTAACCTAATATCTCTAGGGATGCAGCTCCCCTTATCTAGTAGCTTGAAAACTCTGAGGCTTTTTTTACTTAATTAAACAGAAAGTTCAAAGGTTCACAGCTTGCAGAAGCTAGGCTAAGCCAACTTACTTATGCTAAGTGAATTCTATTAACCAGTTTCTAAACAAGTTCTGTAAGAAGCAGTACACCAAATAATTCAATAAGCTAAGGCAATCTATTCCCTAATAGGTAAGAAAATAAAAGTTCAATACTAAAGCTAGCTCTTTCTGGAAAAGGCACCTGGAGACAAACACAGATTGTTTAGATACTTCCTTCAAAGGCATGAAAGTTCAGTGGTCTGGATCCAAGATATTTTATATTATTTTCTATGTTTAGGTGGAGCTTGAGTGACTCTGGTCATATATACCTTTGTTATTGATTGGTGTAAAATTCTCTTGCTTCAGTTTTAAAGGTATGGACTTAAAAGAATTCAGAGAGCATGCTTGAGGAAGAATGGAGTTGGGTAGCTGTTGGGATGGAGGCGTGTTTTGGTATTATAATGAGATTATAATGAGCAAAGTTCATCCACAGAACAGATTTCACCACATCTCCTAGCTCAGCAACTAGCATTTTGCATGGAATGGAATATTATCACTTACTTGACAGCAACTATGTGTACAGTACCATCTAGTTCCTGTACCTGCCTCATACACAGAGCCTGGCCACGGTATTTCTGCACTGCTCCACCATCTGTACGCCTTGGTGCCAGCACACTGATCTCCCCCCGTGTGCAAACATCTAAGGATGCAGGCCAGGCTGGGGGGGGAACCATCGCAGAGCAGATTCCTTGCGTGCTGAGCAGATGCCTTATGTGCTGAGAATGTGGATATAACTTTACTCTCAATACATGTGCCTTCGATAATTAGTTTCAATAATTTGCCCCCTCATTAATTATTCCACACTGTGTAAAATGACAAGAACTGTAGACTAGTGAAATTTCTTAACCATCCCAGGAGCTTTCTCCCGAATAATTGGATATTCTGGCTTTGAGAGAACAAGTCCAGTGTTAGGAAATCCCAAGCATAAACATCTTGTGCTTTTGATTTGGGACAATAAAGCCGAATTAGCTGAAAAGCTTGAAATTTGATTTCTGTGGAAGTCATACTTCTAACCAAGGGTGGGATCTGGTCTAGAAAGATCAATTTTGCTACTTCAGTGTCCCAGATGTGAAGGAAAGATCAAGAAAGAAGTTAAATATCTCAAATATCATATCTGTTTCATGATGCAAGTTATGTCTTCCCTTCCCACTGAGTTCCTTACTTTTTTTTGGGATGTTTTAATGGGATTTCAAATCTTCTCCTCATTTTGACTCTCATTACTCAAGAGGTCTGCATTGTCTGCTGAGGCTTCACCTCCATCACTGCTATGAATATTCTCAGGATCATGGGCTGTAATGCTCACCAAAGATTTGTCTCTATGTTGCAAAGATGCCAGCCCTTAAAACCCCTGAAATGATGGATACTATCTACCCAAATTATCCAGAATCTCCCAATTCATTTTTAAAAGAGGCAGTGTGTAAATAAGTTTGGCCACCTGTTTATTCACTTTTCTTGCCCTCCACAACTAACCCACAACAAAACTATATAAAGTTTGCTATTTTCCCATCCCTCGACACTGATGCACATAGTTCAGGATTTCTTTTGGTGCTGTTGCTTGGTCCAATAGTGAAAGACAAATTATGGAAGTTTTTCAGAAGATAATGAGATTTTGGTATATTAATCCGGATGTGGCTGTATCCTACTATTTTGACTCCTCCTGAATGGAAGAAATCACTTAATGCAAATAAAGGGAGCATCTGCAGGGATTTTATGGTTACCCTTGAATTTTCCAAGTACATCCACAAAGTCTCCCTCTTCCCTTACTGTGGGAGCAGCAGGATGTACGGTTCCAGCCACCTGGATGATAAAAAAAGATCAATACTAACATGACCATCTGGACAGTCAAGGAAGACTAATACTAACATGATTAAATCACAGCAATCAGTCAAAAACAAAGTGGTCTTGGACAGGTTACACAGGAGTGAAAGTGTGGATCTCTGAGGGACTGACGACACAGACTCCTGGCGCAGGTGAACCAAGAGACCCTTTATTTTGGCAAGGCATTCACATTTATAGNCTCAGACTGGAAGACCACCCAAAAGAATGTGTGGGTGTGTGAATGTTGGGCCGGAAAACCGCCCAAAGTATGCGTGAGAAAGAATGTGACTGAAAACAGTCACAAGATGAGTGTGGTGTGTCTGGAATAACATTTTTTGAAAAAAACATCCTGTTTGACCTCTTGGTCCAGGACCGTATCCGTAAAGCTGTAAATTGAGAAACAATTAAAGAGAGCTTGCTTGCTTGCTGCTCTGCTGAGCTCAGCTCAGCTCTACTATGCTCTGCTCTCACTGCTGACGTGAACTCTGTGTGTGTGTGTGTCTCTGTGTGCATCGTTCTCAATCACCGCAACTGGCGCCCCTGTGTGAGTGTACGACCCATGTGAGGCTCTTCATCGAGCAGTGTGAGTGGCAGCAATCACGCAATCCAACGGGTGAGTAAATTTTCTATGCAATTTGTGACCACACATCCCTGGGTATAACAGGGATAGCAACCCTTCTTGAATGAGTGAGTTGCAGGATTATGTTAGTATGGGACAAGCTGCTTCCCCTGAACATAAGCTATATCTGTGAGTTTTACAGCACACATTATGTGCTTCTGGGTATTGACTTTCTGAAAATCAAGCAGCTTGTCAGGAATGTAAGTTATTTGTTTTATTGGTTGTTGTTACAGTTGGTTTTTTGTGGTGGTGTTTGTGTAAGTGCACTGTAAGCCTTCTCCCCCCTTCTCCTGCTTGCGCTGCAAGCCGCTCTGTGCTTCACCCTCCTCCCTCCCTCTTCTCGTGGTTTTTACTTAGGAGATGGGGTCGGGAACATTTGTTTTCAGTCGTGTTCCTAAGAAATCAGTATTAGGATGTGTTTTAAAACATAGGAAAGTACTTGGAAATACAAGGAAGGATGATCTTGTGAAATATTGTAATCAACGGTGGCTGCTGTGTAAGTTAGATGACTGGGAAAAGTGGCTGGAGAATAGAACCTTGAAGTATAATACTTTGTTGCAATTAATGTTGTTTTTAAAGCGAGAAGAGCAAGGCAAAGATAAAAACCTGGAGAAGTGTTGTTTCGTATGTAAACTGCAAAAATTGCAAGGAAATGATGCTAGGAATTTGGATGTTGCTTGGAGGATCGTGTGTCATGATAGAGGTCGGCCCAGCCCTAAACATACACTGCAATGGTTTACCAGCTGCACACCTCAAGAGTTTCTGGTCTTCCCTGTCTTGGTCAGCAGGACTTGAAACATGAAATTTCTTCAGAGCTTTGCAATAACTTTTGGCTTCCATAATGTGAAAAAAACACTCCTTACATGTATTCCTGCTGGTCTTACACATCGAGATGTACTTTAGCAGAGATGTCTCAGCCTCTCCATGGATGGATGGCTTTGTACCCACCATACTCCTGTTTCCTTCTTGGTCAAACATAAGTTTCAAACCATTACATTACTATGTCCCCATGTCAAATATTGGCATTGGTCATCCGCCTGCCTTCAAACATGGACAGGATGCCCCAAATGTCCACGCCTCTTCACCCAAGCTGCAGCTCAGTCAGGCCATTAAACCAGTGTTAAGATGCTCCTGCCCATCTGTGCTACTCCTTAACACCTTTCCTACCAGTGTTGGCTGACTTAATCACACAGCATGGGTAGAGGAGCCCCAAAGAAAGGTTGTGAAAGCAAAAGGGAGAGTACTGGATCCCAGTTTGAACATTGTCCTGCTGCGTGGGCCACTGCCCACAGGAAGACACCTACATTTAGGTGCTTTTAATTGGCAAACAATCTCACCCCCAAGTTCAAGGTAAGTCTATTCTGAGTGCCCAGAACATGGCCAAGTTACAGTAATCTACAGTGTTAGTACGGGAATGCTTGACTTTCAGGCCAGTCTCCAAATCTTGCTTCCAATGAGCTAGGCAGAGTCAATACAAAGCTTTTAATACAGACACTGATACAGACTATTTTGTTCCAAATATTATCTGATTTGAGTGGAATTTGCTTCACTTATCTCATCTGGTAGATATTGAATCCCCAGCTGACTCCACTGTTCAGCTATCCAGCATGAAGTCTTTGGAAACCAGTGAAAATTTCAGCAAGCTAAACATAACTGATTTGCTATGGACTACAAACCTATTACTGCTTTCTATGGACATATACAATCTCAATAAAGGAAATAATATACACTAGTTTATTTGCTGAAAATAAGCATTCAAAAATGGTCATTTCAAGTGCAAGATACAGACAGCATAAAATCAGTCAGTATCAGGTTACATTGCAGCATCTCTGGAAGAACTTGCATCCATTTCCCTGTCTTACAGAAAGAGCTGGTACTATAAACCTGTCCATTCAATGGCCAGAGTAGAGAAACCCTCACTTCAAAATGGTTACTAAAATTATTGTAAAGCTTTAAATACTGACAAGTGGAGACTCAGATCCTCTAGCTAAGAGCATACAGAATTCCCTTAGCTCCACAAGGAAAGAATAACTTCAGGGCAGAAGAATGCTTTGGCTCATAAATTCAGGTTTTTCTGACTCCAAAAGCATGAAACTGCTTTGTGCCAATTATGGCAGTGACTGCAGATCCCTTCAGGTCATGTTCTCATACGGTGAATATGGAAAACTGAGCTGAAGCTCAAGATGGTGCCTGTTGTCTAGCTAAGTATCCCTTGGTAGAAAAAAAGTAAGGGTTATGCCACAAGAACGATTAAACAAGTGGAATAAGACAGCAAAACTAGTGAAGAGTCATCAAAGAGTTTGCGTAAGGAAGAGGGAAAACAGAAACAAGAGCGGAACCATGCTGTGAGCATGGTCAGGGAAACAGAGGGGGTGAAAAATCCAAGATGACTGCAGACATGAAACATCCTAGCGTGCACAGAAACACCAGTGTCTTGGAGGCAGCCTGCAATGCGCTGCCACTCTCCACTATCTCTGCCTTTTACTTCTCTCTGAGCTGATCTGTCACACACTGTCATACACCACACCCATGGCAAACCTTATCTCCCTCATCACTACAAGTTTCCTCACATAGATCTGCAAATCCATACCTCCAGGCTGCATGCACAAGGTGAGCAAGAACTAAACTCTCCTACACCAAAGCAGTGGAAGAAACCAACAAGATGCTGTCTTCATCTTGAATATAAACCCAAACCAACACAAACTGCTTTGAAACTATTGCTATCAGAGCTACCTTCAGATGCATCCATTTAGCAGGCTGTATTTACCTCAGCAGTGGTAATGGTTGTTTGCACTTCACTGTATTTCCAGTTGGGAATTCACTGATTATTCTCAGTGTTCACTTAATGTTGATTGGAGCACCTGAAGAGTACTTTAACATTTATGCAAAATACTTGTAAGTTTTAAAGGGTCTGTGCTGACTGTTATGGGTTATGTTTGCCAAAATGATGCTCTATACACATGAACACACCAGTTAAATACTGGTTATAATTTTATCAGGACCGACAGTGAAGTTGGACCTTTGAAATCAGCACTTGTTTGTTTTTATCAAGCCACAATTTGAGCAATAAACTCTTGTCATACACAAAATGACTAAAATTCTTCTCTCATTCACTCTGGGGCAAACCCTGACTAACTCCACTGATTTGAGCACAATGACTGGACTCGTATTGACAAAACTGAACAAATTTGGGCCACACACACTATGAGCGATTGCTTGCTCTTTATATGCTTTAGTGAAAGCAGCTTTTGAGTCCAGCATGGATACCAAATTAATGATTCAAAGCAAAAGAGAGGGATTTTTTCCATTAATATTTGCACTGTCTGCACAATGTTACGCAGTTTGTTATTCATAGATTATATGGAAAATTGGAGAATTAATAGTATCTTGCATTTTTAAACACTTCATGGACATGAATTAGGGAAGTTTCCTTCAAACTCACCACTAGTACACACAGATAGCCTTATCTTGAGTTCTGAAACATCATTTATCTCTTAATATATAAATCCAAAGCTGAACACTGTCCTGTCTGTTCCCATAAGCAATGTAGATGTGGTGTGGAGTTTGTTTTACTTCATCAGCTATTGCAAAACCAACATTTCATTCTCAGGCACAGTAGGAAGGACAACTCGACTCACCTGGTGCTCCAGCTATCACTTAAAAGTGCTTTTGCCTTAGCACCATCAGAAACAACATCTCAGTTCTTTGCTGAAACAGCAAAGTAGAATTAGCTTAGCAATTGACATATTTGTTATTGTCACGGTTTAACCCAAACTAGCAATCCTCGATAGCTGCTTGCTCACTCCCCACCCATCCTCACCCCCAAATAGGGGAGAGAATTGAAAGAGGAGGGAGAAACTCATGGATTGAGATAAACACAGTTTAATAAAACAACAAAATAATACTAATATACTACTATTAACAATAATATATATAACATGGAAAATAGAATATAAAGTAAAAGATACTCAAGGCAATTCCACACAAACTCTGTCTATGCCAAGCAGTCACTCCCAGGAAGAGAGCACCCTGGTCCCAAAAAGCCAATTTCAGGTGAAGAGAGGAAAAAGGTACAAAGGCCCAGAGGCCCACTGCAAAACAGAAGGACAGCAAAAGGTCAAACTAAAAGGACTAAAAACCAGAACTCAACTGAAAAAGAGCAGAACCAGAATGGGTCTCCACCTCTCTAGCCAGAAAACCCAACTTTCATTAAATATGAAGAATTAGGCTAATGGCATGGAATATTCTAATTGATCAGTCTGGATGCCGATCAAGGTCTGCCCCATCTATGACTCCCTTCTTAGCCACCTCACACCTGCAGGTAGAGCGCTCAGAAAGACCTTAGCTCCCAGACAACAACTAATATAACAGTAAACTCTTACATTCTTTTTGTTCCAACTCAAAGACACTGGCAAGTTACTCAAAGAAAAACATTAACTCTGTCCTGGGGTGTTAGCTTCTTGGTCTCAAACTAAATCCAAACAACTGTGCTAGCTATGAAAAGTTTCTAACTGCATGAAAATTAAGTCACTTTCAGTCAAGCCAACATGTTCCACCCCTAATTCCATACCATTTACGGCATGCTTAGGCCTTACCAATACACTCTAATTAATTACTACTATATACATATATACATATACACATATATACACACATATATCATTCATCATTCCCCTAGTCCATGGGCCATCCTTTTGAGATGTTCATTGAGTGCTTTTAATTCATGACTTTGAGCTTCATCTATCACAACAGTCTCCCAGGGCAGGAAAGATGCTGTATCTAGTACAGATTTGCCCATGGTTTGTGGGTTAAAGATGTCAACCTTGAAGAAGTTGCCAGGTGCCACTTGTTGAAGCCAGCTCTGGTTTAATCACCACTGCATTAATCTGAAATACACTTATTGAACACTGTATGGCATATAGTATTATGTAGCAATTAAAATCATGCAGTTCAACAGTGAATATGCTCACCAAAAAACTAATCCCCCTGAGGTACACACTGGACTTCTNTTCATCATTCCCCTAGTCCATGGGCCATCCTTTTGAGATGTTCATTGAGTGCTTTTAATTCATGACTTTGAGCTTCATCTATCACAACAGTCTCCCAGGGCAGGAAAGATGCTGTATCTAGTACAGATTTGCCCATGGTTTGTGGGTTAAAGATGTCAACCTTGAAGAAGTTGCCAGGTGCCACTTGTTGAAGCCAGCTCTGGTTTAATCACCACTGCATTAATCTGAAATACACTTATTGAACACTGTATGGCATATAGTATTATGTAGCAATTAAAATCATGCAGTTCAACAGTGAATATGCTCACCAAAAAACTAATCCCCCTGAGGTACACACTGGACTTCTCCATTCTTCAGCATTACCCACCAGGTGCTTCCAGGTCCTTGGGCAAAAACAATCCCTCGAATGAGCTTCCCTTTGCCTGAGTCAGGAGCAACCCAGACTGCCTTCCATAACATTTTTCATATGCATTACAGAGACTTTATCTCCTTCTACAGTACGTAGAATTTCTGATTGGGCAGGCCTGGCTTGATTCATGGATTCTCTAGTGTTGACCAACTAAGTGGCTTCTGTTAAAAGTGAATCCCAGTTTTTGAAGGTTCCCTTAGGGTAGTTTTTAACAGCCCATTGTACCATTCAATTTTCCCAGAGGCTGGTGCATGATATGGGATGTGATATACCCACTCAATACCATGCTCTTTGGTCCAAGTGTCTATAAGACTGGTTTTGAAATGAGTCCCATTGTCTGACTCAATTCTTTCTGGCATGCCATGTCACCAAAGGACTTGTTTTTCAAGGACCAGGATAGTGTTCTGGGCAGTGGCATGGGGCACGGCATATGTTTCCAGCCATCTGGTGGTTTGCTTCCACCATTATAAGTACATAGTGCTTACCTTGGCAGGTTTGTGGAAGTGTAATATAATCAGCCTGCCAAACCTCTCCATACATATAAACTGTCGCCCTCCATACCATACAGGCTTTAACTGTTTGGCTTGTTTGATTGCAGTGCATGTTTCACATTCATGGATAACCTGTAAAATAGTGTCCATAGTTAAGTCCACCCCTCAGTCATGAGCCCATCAATATGTTGCATCTCTTCCTTGATGACCTGAAACATGATGGGTCCACCAAGGGAGGAAAAGTTCACCTTTATGTTGCCAGTCCAAATCTACCTCAGCTACTTCAATCTTAGCAGCCTGATCCACTTGCTGGTTGTTTTTATGTCCTTCAGTGGCTCGAATTTTAGGCACATGAGCATCTACATGATGTACTTTTACAGGCAGGCTCTCTAGCTGGGCAGCAATATCTTGCCACAATAGGGCAGCCCAGATAGGTTTACGTCTACGCTGCCAGTTGCTCCTCTTCTATTGCTGTAACCACCCCCACAAGGCATTTACCACCATCCATGAGTCAGTGTAAAGTACTGGCCACTTTTCTCCTTCAGCAATGTCCAAAGCCAGTAGGATGGCTTTCACCTCTGCAAATTGACTTGATTCAACTTGTCCCTCAGTGGCTTCTGTGACTCATCATGTGGGGCTCCACACAGCAGCTTTCCACCTCTGATGCTTTCTTACAAGACAGCAGGATCCATCTGTGAACAGTGCATGCTGCTTCTCATTATCTGAGAGTTTATTATATGGTGGTGCCTCTTCAGCACGCATCACTTCCTCTTCATCTGGCAACATCCCAAAGTCTTTACTTTCTGGCCAATCTGTAATCACTTCTAGGATTCCTGGGTGACTGAGACTCCCTATTTGAGCCCGATGTGTTATCAGTGCAATCCTCTTACTTCATGTAGCATCAGTTGCATGATGTGTAGAGGAGACCTTCCCCTTGAACATCCAGCCCAGCACTGGCAGTCGAGGTGCCAGGAGAATCTGTGCTTCAGTACTAAACACTTCTGAAGCAGCTCGAATCCCTTCATATGCAGCTAGTATTTTTTTCAGTTGGAATATGGTTAGCCTTGGATCCTTTTTATCCTTAACTTCAAAAACCTAAGGGTTCACCTCAAGTTTCTCCTGATGCTTTTTGCCAGATACTCCAGGTAGGGACAATATCTCCAGTTGCAGTGTAGAGCACATTTTTAACATCTATTACTGTCCGGACCAGCCCAAGCACTACTGCATGCACTGTCTCTGGTTTAATTTGTTCAAAGGCTTGTCATTGTTCAGGACCTCACTCAAAATTGCTCTTCTTTTGAGTCACTCAATAGAGAGGGCTCACAATCTGACTGTAGTCTGGAATAGGCAGTCTCCAAAAATCTACAACACCCAAGAAAGTTTGTGTCTTCCTTTTATTAGATAGCAAAGACACAGCTGTTATTTTGTTGATCACATCCATTGGGATCTGATGACAATCATCTTGCCATTTTATTCCTAAAAACTGGATCTGTTGTGCAGGTCCCTTGACCTTGCTTTGTTTTATGGCAAAACCAGCATTCAAAATAATTTGAATTATTCTCTCACCTTTCTCAAAAATTTCTTTCAAGGTGTTGCCCCTGATGATGATATCATCAACGGATTGCAGGTGTTCCAGAGCTTTACCTTGTTACAGTGTGATTTGGATCAGTCCATGGGAGATGGTAGGGCTATGTTTTCCCCCCTGGGGCAAGCAATTCCAAGTGCACTGGATGCCCCTCCAGGTGAAAGCAAACTGTGGCCTGCATTCTGCTACCAGAGGAATAGAGAAAAATGCATTAGCAATGTCATATGAGACATACCATTGAGCTGCCTTTGACTCCAGTTCAAATTGCAGTTCTAACATAGAAACATAGAATCATAGATTCATAAAATCACTTTTGTTGGAAGAGACCCTCAAGATCATCGAGTCTAATCATAACCTAGCACTAAACCATGTCCCTAAGAACCTCAACTATACGTCTTTTAAATTCTTCCAGAGATGGTAATGCAACCAATTCCCTGTGCAGCCTGTTCCAGTGCTTCACAACCCTTTCCATGAATAAATTTTTCCTAATATCCAATCTGAACCTCCCCTGAAGCAACTTGAGGCCATTTCCTCTCATCCAATCACTTGCTACCTGGGAGAAGAGACCAACACCCTCCATGCTACAACCTCCTATCAGATAGCTGTAGAAAGCGATAAGGTATCCCCCAGCCTCCTTTTCTCCAGGCTAAACAACCACATTTTCCTCAGCTGTTCCTCATAAGACTTGTTCTCTAGGCCCCTCACTAGCTTCTTTGCCCTTCTCTGAACTCTCTCCAGTACCTCAATGCCTTTCTTGTAGTGAGGGGCCCAAAACTGAACACAGTATTCAAGGTGCGGCCTCACCAGTGCTGAGTACAGGGGGATGATCACTTCCGTAGTCCTACTGGCCATGCTATTCTTGATTCATGCCAGGAAGCTGTTGGCCTTTTTGGCCACCTGGGCACACTACTGGCTCATATTCAGCCAGCTGTTGATCAACGCCCCCAGATCCTTTTCTGCCAAGCGTCTCTCTTCGACAGAGAACCCAGCTGCCTAGCTTACTTACCCTCTAGTTCCACACTGTCGGCTACATTATCCCAGCATCGGAGCAGCCATGTTACAATACTCTCACCTTCATGATGACCAACATTTTTCGCATATCTCGCAGCTCACTTTGAGAAAAGGATTGAGTGGTTATCTATTACTCTCCCCCTTGTGATGACGATAACACCCCCTCATCCTCATCCACTGCATGAATAGTCTTTATTGTGACTCCTTACAGGGGCAACTGATGCTGACACGGGCTCATCACCTGCTTGACTTATTGCCAGAGTCAGCGTAGTCACAGCATGTTTCACAGGGGTTTGAGTGGTTGGAGTGTCTGTCACCGGAACTGGTGTTGCTGCAGTGCCCATTGTCAGGGTTGGAGCAGTGGCAGTGCCCAGTATGGGGGTTGGAGTAGATGCATTGCCTGTTGCTGGGGCTGGAGTAGCAGCAGTGGCTGCATTGCCCAGTGTGAGGGGTGCACTGGCTGCAGCGACTGCCTTGGAAGATGCCGTAGTTGCTGCGCATGTTGCCGAGGCTCGAGTATATGCAACATCTGTCACAGGAGTTGGAGTACAGAATCACAGAACAGTTTGGGTTGGAAGGGAACTCCGGAGATTATCTAGTCCAACCCATCTGCTAAAGCAGGTACACCTAGAACAGACTGCACAGGAATGCATCCAGGGGGGTTTTGAATGTCTCCAGAGAAGAAGACTACACAACCTCTCTGGGCAGCCTGTTCCAGTGGTCTGTCACCCTCAAGGTAAAGAAGTGTTTCCTCATATTCAGATGGAACCTCCTATGCTTCAGTCTGTGCCCGTTGCCCATCATCCTGTCGTTGGGCACCACTGAAAAGAGTCTGGTCCCATCATGTTGACACCAACCCTTGAGATATTTACAAGCATAAATATGATCCCCTCTCAGCCTTCTCCATACATACCAGCATACAGCTGGATAAACACACAATACAGTGGGTAAGGGATTGGCTGATGGGACAGGCTCAAACGGTTATAGTAAATGGGGTTATGTCGGGCTGGTGAACAGTCACTAGCAGGGTTCCACAGGGATCCATCTAGAGGCCAGCGCTCTTCAATATCTTTCTAAATGACTTAGACTTAGGACTTGAGGGATTACTTAGTAAGTTTGCTGATGACACAAAATTGAGAGGAGCTGTCGACACTCTCTTGGGCAGAAAGGCCCTGCAGAGGGATCTGGACAAACCAGAGAACTGGGCAATCACCAACTGCATGAAGTTTAACAAGGGCAAGTGCCGGATTTTGCACCTGGGACACAGCAACCCTGGCTGTACATACAGGCTGGGGGACGAGATGCTGGAGAGCAGCTCTGTGGAGAGGGACCTGGAGGCTCTGGTCAACAGCAAGTTGAACATGAGGCAACAGTGTATCCTGGCAGTCAAGAGGGCCAACTGTGTCCTGGGGTACAACAAGCACAGCATTGCCAGCCGGTCAAGGGAGGTGATTGTCATGCTCTACACTGCACCGGTGCGGCCTCACCTGGAGCACTGTGTGCAGTTCTGGGCACCACAGTATAAAAAGCATATAAAACTACTGGAGAGTGTCCAGAAGAGGGCTACGAAGTTGGTGAAGGATTTGGACAGGAAGCCGTATGAGGAGTGGCTAAATTCACTTGGTTTGTTCAGCCTGGAGAAGAGGAGACTAAGGGGAGACCTCATCACGGCCTACAGTTTCCTCACAATAGGAGGAGGAAGGGTAGGCGCTGAACTCTTCTCTTTGGCGACCAATGACAGAACCCGAGGGAATGGTAGGAAGATGTGCCAGGGAAGGTTTAGGTTGGACATTAGGAAAAGGTTCTTTACCCAGATAGTGCTGGAGCACTGGAACAGGCTCCCCAGGGAGGTAGTCATGGCCCCAAGCCTGGCAGTATTCAAGAAGAGACCGGACAACGCCCTCAGACACATGGTGTGAACTGTGGGGTTGTCATATGCAGGGACAGGATTTGGACTCAATGATCCTTGTGGGTCCCTTCCAGCTCAGGACATTCTATGATTCTAAGATAAAAATCTCTAATCTGACCCTCCTCAACCAAGGGAAAGTGTTCCTTTCCCCAGACTTTCTCTTACCTCCAGGGTCTGGTATTCCTGAGATCTGGTCCTACCAATAAAGATGGAAGCAAAGAAGGCATTCAGTAACACTGCCTTCTCTGTATCCTCCATCACCAGGGCACCCACCTCATTCAGCAGCAGTCCTATATTTTCCCTCATCTTCTGTTTGCTGCTGATGTACTTGAAGAAGCCCTTCTTCTTGTCCTTGACATCCCTGGCCAGATTTAATTCCAAGTGGAGCTTAACCTTCCTCATCCCATCCCTGCATACTCTAACAGCCACTTTATATTCCTTGCAGGTGGTCTGTCCCTTTTTCCATATTACATAAACATCCTTCTTCCATCTGAGTATTGACAGGAGCTCCTTCCTCATCCATACTGGCCTCCTACTCCCTTTACTTGATTTCTTGCTCATAGGGATGCATTGGTCTTGAGCCTGGAGAAAGTGGTGCTTGAATAATAACCAGCTCTCTTGGACTCCCCTACCTTTTAGAGCCCTAACCCACAGGATTATCCCAAGTAGTTCCTTGAAGAGGCCAAAGTTCAATTGACAGGAGCTCCTTCCTCATCCATACTGGCCTCCTACTCCCTTTACTTGATTTCTTGCTCATAGGGATGCATTGGTCTTGAGCCTGGAGAAAGTGGTGCTTGAATAATAACCAGCTCTCTTGGACTCCCCTACCTTTTAGAGCCCTAACCCACAGGATTATCCCAAGTAGTTCCTTGAAGAGGCCAAAGTTCATCCTGCTGAA
>VWYH01002035.1:0-27562 GCA_013399365.1 Pampusana beccarii
ATTGAGCTCCCAGCAGATATCCAATTATCACAGTTAAGTAAGATACTATAAGAAGCAGGACATGTTATCTAAAACAAGCAACTAATTTCTATTTACATTTTAATGCATTAGTCATTTTAAAAGGAAGTACCAAATAGACATACAGGTACCTTTGAAGGGGAACAACTTTACAATTTAAGGTTTAGTTTCCTCATTAGATCTTGAAAAGCATTTACCGCACTGGGAACTTGATTCAGTTGCCAACACATTGAAGACACTTCATGGCACTCTGACCTCAACCTGTGGTACAGGAGTACTGAAGTCTCTTACAAGTCCTGAGTATCTAGCAGATCCATGAGGATAAGTTAAATTTACTTAGGATGGATCCTGGGTTTCTAAAAGTTAAGCACAAATTATATACTAAATAAGTTGCACTGGATCTCTTTCTGCATTATCACGGCCACTCTCTATTGTGTATAAATGTGTATCTTCCTGCCACACAATAAAAAAATCCCAAGACTAAGGAGAACCAAAAGTCTTGGGTGATAGTATTATTTTCTAACTAGTTTTCTGATAATGTATCTCACAATTTTTACCTTCTCTTCCCAGTGATGCATGGTGGTTAATGTACATGTCTTGAGATACATGTGTAGGTTATAGATCCAAAAAGGGCTAGTAGAAATATTATTTAGTTTTGTCAGGCTAATACAAACTGTGGAATACTGGTTTACTCCTGTATCAAATTTATACCTTAGATTGACCTGAACTGTCATTTAAGATCTACATTTATGAATATGCTATTGAATTTGTTCCATGTATCTGCAGATGCAACACATACACAACTCATATCTAGTTTAAATTTATCTACTTTCAGATTTTAAGAAAAAGACACAGCTTTACTTTTAGAATTAACTGCTTGACAGGGCAGAGAGCATAGTTGCAAGCAGTAGGAAAAAGACTCTGTGACTTTTTTCCCTCAGTTTTTTTTTTGGTAGGGATTGTCCTCGGGCCTTCTAGTTCCCTGTACCTCTAAGCAGAGTCTGTGGGAGCAAAGCAGTATCTACAGCAGGGGAAGAAATGGTTAGGGTTCACCTACCCCATCTGAACACACATACGTCTACAAATTCAGATGGGCATGTACCTGAGGGTATTAAAGGAGCCGGGTGGTGTTATCACAAAGTGGCATTCCATGAGCTTTGGCAGGCCATGGCAATCATGGGGGGATTTCCAATGGCTTGAAAATGGCAGATGTCATATTCATCTTCAAGAAGGAGGATCCAGAGAACTGCAGACCTGCAAGTCCATCAGACCCTGGGAAGGTTATGGGCAAAATCTTTTCAGAAGCCATTTCTGAATATGTGAGGAACAAGAGGGTGATTGAGATCTGCCAACATGCATTTGCCAAGGAAATATGCCTGATCAAACTCCTTGTTTTCTTTGGTGCAGTGACTGATGCTGCAGATCAGGGTGGGGCAGGACAGTGCAAGTCATACAGATTGACTTTATAAATGTCTTTGGCACAGTCTCACATAGTTTTCTTATCAGAAAATTGATGGAAGATAAGTCAATAATAAAGTGAGGGGAACATTCACTGGGGTCCTGTGCTCAAAGACTTGTGATCAGTGGTTTGAAGTCCAGCTTTACACTAGTAACAAGTAAGACGAGTGACTAGTAAGACTAGTAACTAGTGGAGTTCCTCAGGGATCAGTAGTGTAACAAGTATTATTTCATGTCTTCACTAACAAACTGGACAATGGGACAGTGTGATCTCTTAGCAAGCTTATGTAGAATAACAAATTGGCAGTGGGAGAGATTAACATTGCAGAAGGCAGGTCTGTTATTCAGAGAGATCTGGACAGGCTGAAGAAATGGACAAAAATAACTCTCATTAAGTTCAACATAGGCAATCTAAAGTTCTACCTCTGGTAAGAAATTACCTCATGTACTAATACAAGCTGACGGCTAGGGATCCTGGTGGACAACAAGTTGAACATGAGCGATCAGTCTTCCCTTGTAGCAAGGAAGACCAAAAGCTTCCTGGGCTGCATTAGGAAAATTGTTGCCAGCAGACCAAGGTAGGCGATATTTTGCCTCTACCTAGAATTGGTGAGGCCACATCTGGAGTGCCGTGTTGAATTCTCAGCTCCCCAGTACAAGAAGGATGTTGACAAAAAGAAGTCAGAGTTGGAGAACAAGACATAGAAGGGAAGGCCTGAGGGAACTGGGTTAGTTCAGCCAAGAGCACCTTAGTGCTATTTACAACTACCTGATAGAATATACAGAAAAGATGGAGCTGGACTCTTCTTAGAAGTATACAACGATACAGTGAGAGGCAATAGACACAAGTTAGAATATGGGAAATTGCAATTAGATATCTGGAAACAATTATTTACCATGAAGGTGGTCAAACAGTGGAAGAGGTTGCCTGGAGAAGTTGTGAAATCTCCATCTGGTGAAGTGTTCAAGACTCAGCAGGACACAACCATAGGCAGCCTCGTCTGATTATAGCTTTTTTGAGTAGGTATTGAGCTAGATGACCCATGGAGGTTCCTTTCTGTGTTGATTATGATACTCAATTTTATGACTGTACTCTATGTTGTGCAGGAAAGTTGTCAGATATCATTCTCTCTCCTTTTTTAGAGACTTATTGTTTGTTGTCAAGATGTTTTGACCTTCTTAATCTTCTAACTATGTTGAATTATATCTCGTAGTGTTAGCATTTGGTAAGTACAAAATGGAAATAATTCATTTAACTGTCTTAACCCTTTCTATTTTTTTTCATATCCTTCTGAAGCATGGATAAGCTATTGCCACTACATACTGTCTTAATGAGATTGTGATCTGCCTAGTCACTCCACTACATTTAATTACAGCAACAGAATTTATACATTCTGACACTGTCTGGTTTTGCATGAAAGATGTATAATGAAACTGCACATTTTTATATATATATTCATAATTTTTTTCGTGTTACAATACATAATCACTAATATGCTTAAATACAGAAATTTTGCTTTTACTGGAGACAACATTTTGCTAGGAGATTTCTAATCCAAATACTACTTGAAAAAAGTTATTAGTTTCAACCTTTAATGCATTCTTGTCTATTCTCTTCAGTTACTCCTTGAAGTTTTGGAAGAAAATATTCTGATGTCTAATTGAGTCTGACTGCATAGGCTTAAAGAAAAATCTTCATTAACATGCTTATCACAAGTACTAAATTATTTAATGGGAGGTGGAACTAATCAGTATAGAGATGATGTCTCCCCAGAGACGTATATATAAGTTGCCTATATAAACAGTGAGACAGACATGTATTCCAAACCATCTAGAGTGGTGGCCTTGCTTAACACAGCTAATCAGAAGACGGGAAAGTTATATTTTATTAATTATTTGTTGTTTCCTTAATTAATTTTATATGTGTGAATAACGCTTTAATTGCTAGTGATGTGTGTGGCTGGTATAATACAAAGCAGAAAATGTACCTGTACTTCAGGCTTTCATGCTAAGCCATTGTTCACTTCCTCATCTCGATCAAGTGGTCTATAACACACTCCTGCCACAACATGACCTCCTCTCTGATCCTGACCCTCAAACTTTCAGCCAGACGGTTGTCTATCACATATGGGAGGTTCCTACAGACAAGCCACTTGGTCATACTGAGGAGAAAACTCTCCCCACCACCTTCCCTGTCTGCCTTTCCTGGAAAGCCTGTATTTGCCCATTGCACCACTCCAGTTCCACCATGTCTTATTTCATTCAACAGTACTCCAGTTGTGCAACAATACATGACATTCTGGTTCTTCCTGCTTGTTTTCCAGGCTGTGCACATTTGTATATGTACCGTTGAGGAAGGCCTTGTTGCACCCTGTTTCTGAGGTCTCTCTTGTTCCTGCTGTCATGGATCTTTGTTTTTTTCTTGTGTCCACCATTTCCACACTTGTCTGTGGCTTGTAATCTCTTTCTATTTTTCTTTCGAGTTTAGACATTTCTTCATCAAGCTGCAAGCTTGATGGCTTTTGTCTTTGGCTCCTTTCTTCTTTCTTCGAGCTGTTTCATGTTTTCTTTTGCCTCAACACACAGCTCCCTGAACTAGTAAAAGTGTTTAAAGAGAATAAATGGCTTATCTTTTTCTCTTTTACAGCTCTCCAGTCCTTCTTTCATTTCATTCCTAAATCAGTCTCTTCAGAGAAATATTAAAATTTCTTGAAAAACTACATGGTTAAGATATCTTTGCAGTGCAGAAATTGGTTATTCTCAGCAGGAAACTTCTTTATTTTCCAGTGTATTTGTGTTCGAACAGAGGCAGCATTCATTTAGCAATCATCTATTGTAAAGTCTCTGTTACCTTTTCTAGTATTTCAGCTAAATATTGAGATAGAAAGACAACAGAGAAATAAGACTATCAAACGGTGTTGACAGCACAGCATGCCAGTTACAAAGTGGAAATGGCAACTTGATAGAGAAACACACAGAGTCTGTACCCTCAGCCACTATTCATAAATTATGTAGACAGATTCTTCTGCTTCTTATGGATTTTTTTTTGGTCATAAATACATTTAAGTAGTAAGAAAGAGATGTTCTGCTCCTTTCTGTTATATTATGCAAAAGAAAAGTAATTAGAAGACTTATCTGGATCATCAGATGATATATAAGCAATCCATTTGTCAATAGGACAATGGTGATTGTTACTCTCTGTTGGACCTCCTGATCCACGTACTAGATTATGCAGAGAAGAATAAAACAAGATTGGTAATATCATTTATAATATCTTTCCGCTTTTCAAAGCAAGCTATTTTTAGTCTCAAATTAAAGCATATTTACAAGAGAGTTAGTATAGTTTGTAATCAATAGAGGGTGCAATATTAGGGAAATTATACTTTAAGGTAAGTCACCACAAATACTTCATATCTGTTTAATTTAAGAATGGCTCTGGTAGAGCTAGTAGCAGACATAACTGCAACAGAAAATCATACGTGTTACACTAGGCAAGACTGAATGTTGACATAAAGTAGATTTAGTTTCCTCAAATCTCTTCAATGCTTATATTGTTGATGTACAAACAAAATCTTCCAATGTTATTCAAAGGCTGTAAAGTAATTCCATTGAAATAAAGATTACAACAAAAAAAACAGGAAAGAAGTTTGAATTTTAGTGATTTTTTTTTTTTTTTTTCCCTAGGGGGGCTACACAGAAGCATGCAAATTGATTGAGGGTATTATATTAAACCAGGATATTCCATTAATTATGATTTTAAAAGGTAATTAATGATATACTACACATTTTCTATATTTTCCAGTTGGATAGTTGGATATTACAATGTTCAGGGTTAGAGTTGATTAGATGAGAGAAGGGAGAAAAAAGGAGAGAGGAGGAGAAGAAGGAGAAAGGAAGGACTGGCAGGCTGGACAAAGTAATCAAAAAACTTTCAATGTCACAGTCCATGTAGTTCTTGGACAAGGAGGGTGGTACCATAACCTACCATAGCAAAGACCAAGATACAGATCAACCAAGGAATCAGCTCTATTTTGCACCCTGATTAGGGCCATGATCAACATGGACTCAACAGAGGTTTGAGTCAACATGAGTGCCCTTGCCTTGGCCGGTCCCTGAGAGGAAAGATGTGTAGGAGAATGACTGCCTTGGCACAGACACCATGAGGCATTTGGTGCATGGTGTGGGGAAGGGGTTAAAGCTGTTGCCCCTATGTCAATGGGAGGCAGCCTTTGCACCACTGAAGCTGAAGTAACATTATTTGAAAGCTCTATCTGCAACTTGATCGCTAATTTTCATCTCAAAAAAGGCATTTCCAAAAGCGAATCTTCTTGAATTACAGAAATGTGAAATATAAATAATTAATGCATTTGTTATCAGAACTCCAAAGCGTTACAGAAAATGAGAGAGAAAATTATGTTTTTAATGAGAAAATACAGCAGAATAAATTAGAATATAAGAAATAGTTTTACTTGTTTCAAGCAGACAGTTCCAAATAAATGTTGAGGAATAAATATATATTTACAGATGGCATTCTATGGCCTTACTTAAAATAAATATTTTATGAATATATGTATTCTCATTAGCAATATATAAAATAAAATAGTTTCTGATTTTTTTTTTTTACCACTAAATATGTCTAAAAATAATCTTCAAAGCTATCGATACTGGAATAAAAGTGGTTATGGGAGAATTATTTCCAAATGGCATAACATTATATAATTTTAAAAATAGCTGTATCAATCCACTGAAAGACAAATATACAAGTACGTATCAACAAAAAATCACCTGCCTTTTAAAAAACCATAATCCTTGTAATAAAACAAAACAAAACAAAACAGAACGGTTAGAACTTCAGGTTTTATGTTCAAAATTGAACTGGAGAAAGTGGTTTTATTCATCTTGTGACTGCAGGGAAAGTTTGGAATATCCTAACTAAACATCTCCTGGGGTATCAGAACACTGAAAGTACTTTTTAATGTGTCATGTTGAACATGTTTCAGATAACGACAAAACTCCTACATAAATATTTTATCATAGTTAATGAAGAAAAATATAGCAATTTGTATCCAGCATAATGATGTTAATATAGTTGAATATAATTATTACTAACTTATCTTGAACTCTTCCTATTTCTGCCACTGTCAAGAAGAAATGAGTACGGATGTGAAAAATGAATACAGGTTCCAACTACTTAGGAGAAAATGAACGATGTTATCTGTACAAAGAACTTTTTTGTATAGCAGATGCAATAGGAATGTCCAATGGCAAAGAAAGTAAAGAACTTTAATTTTTTAAGCTGTAGAGTTATATAGAAGTGTCAGAAACATCAAATCAATAAGCTGTTTTGAATTGCCTTAATTACAGTAATTAAAACTTTCCTCCTTTCCCTCATTTTACTGCCTGCTTTCTTTCTTTCTTTCTTTCTTTCTTTCTTTCTTTCTTTCTTTCTTTCTTTCTTTCTTTCTTTCTTTCCTTCTTTCCTTCTTTCCTTCTTTCCTTCTTTCCTTCTTTCCTTCTTTCTAGATTCAGGTTGCTTTTCTTCTGTTTGTTTGCTTTGGAAGGATACATGCGTATGTGTGAATGTGCACACCATACCTCTAGGCTTCCTGTGTTAATCCTAAAAGTATTAATTATACAAAATTCTTATCTAACAAATACACGCTTAGAACATTTGTCTTCTGGATTAGTAGTGTTTTAATACTGATAAACAGAAACTCTTCCAGGAGTCATTGACTTCCATATTTTAATTACAGTTTACTGTCTTGTTTGCCAGTTGTGCTAGACAGATCCTTTCTGAGGCATGGAAACAGTTTAGGAAATAGGCTTATATTGACTGAGTTTTTAAGTATGCTCAGAAGAGGATGCCCTAAGAGTTGTTTGTTTGTTTGTTTGTTTGTTTATCTATCAACATGGCATTATCAATGATTAGGGGACAGGGAAGTGCTTAGGCCTAGATTCACTGATTTAAGATTTCAAATGACTTTGTGTACATGGATTTTCATGAATGCACACACTATTGCTGTCTTATCAGATTTCTCAGTTCAGGTATCTAGATGTTGTCCTATGGACAGTGAGCGAGAAGGCATCTTCCTTTATGCTTCTGAATAAGAAGGGCCTGGTAAGAGACACGTTATAATGTAACGCTGCCTACTGCATCATAAATAAAAAAGAGAATGGATTTTGAAGGATAATTACTCTCTGGGAAACAAAACAAACAAACAAACAAACAAACAAACACCAGGAAACTAGCCTTCTGGATTATTTCAGAGGTCCTTCTAGTTCTGTATCTGTCTCTGACAGTAGCCAACAGCAAGACTAGCATGTATTATGCCCTGAAAAATTTCCTCAGTTTCCAGTATTTTTAATTTTATTTTGTTCAGCGATTTTCTGAGCTAGAATTGTTTTCTAGGTTTTACAGCCTTAATTTTTAGTCATTAATTTTTCAGCTATTAAATTGCCTGATCAGTTACAAAACTTAATGGAAAATTTCAGCAGACATAGCATTTCTTTTGGTGATGAATTGTATACTCAAATGTTCACTCAGATTATGGGGAACAGAGTATGTTAGCAAGAAGCAGTTTTGTTGAAATGCTTCCACTACGTAAGACAAAAAATAAAAGAAAAAATGGGAAAAAAAAAAAAACAGAAAAAAATATACTTTCTTATATTCCTACAATAAAGCCTCAAAAGAGGAATTATCAGATCTTCACTTAATTTTTCATAAAATTGTTTCCCAATTGAGGACATATTTTCAAAAATCCTAATATGAATTTGGGCAGATGTGTTTACTATGCTCAGTCTTTTCCCTGGTGTTTCCACAGGTGATCTTAACATAACAGTGATTTCAACATATTTTTTGTACAAATAAGTTGCTTTTAAGTTTCTTGTACACAACTGTCTTCTATCATTGTAACATTTAATGAATTTCCTCTGGGATATATTTGACACTCTTCAAATTTATAAGAGTTTAAAAATGAGGTAGACATATTTAATCTTGATTATGATAGGCCACTTCAGTAAAAGTTATGTTCATTTCCATTTCAAAAGAATAGAATCTGATAAAAAAGTTTTAAATTTTGAAGGATTTTAAAATAATATTGATTCTTTAACCAATTACGCAAACAAAATTCTGGCTTCCTATAAAGTGTTGTTTATTATAGTGAAGCTGTCACACAGCTTGCAGCGTTAATGAAAATAACAAGCTGAAAGGTGCCTCAAAAACTCCTAATTCAGTTTTGAATCTAAGTCAGATATTGTAAATTAATAGAGTGTTCTTGGAAATTAGTTACTAAGTATATTATTCCAAGGTGTCATCAATAATACTATTAATATAATAAAATCATTACATTCTGCTTACTCTAGTTTCTGAAATATGAAAACTTTTGATTTCTAGTGATGTAAAAGCTACTTGTTTCCTTACTCGTCCTGGCTTTTATCTGTTCCGTCTCTCATCCAGGAGACAAAATTGGAAAAATCTACTTTGGATTGGATAGATGTGGATGGAGGTATCCAGACCTTACATGTTCAATATCCTTTAGCTAAAACAATTGCTTGGAAAACAGATATCTCAAGTTCTCCTCATCCTGGAGAGATTTGAAGCTGTGTCTCAAATACTAACTTGTATCCTGGGAAATAATTTTGTTCATTTTGAAAATTAATGCTTTAAAAACAAGAATAGAGGTGGTTTGTTTGTTTGGGTTTTTTTCAGATATGTTTTTATTTTGATCTCTAGACTTCTACATTTCTTTATTCAAATTAGCTTCAGGTACTGGTATTGTAGTGTCACACTTCAAACTGAGAAAAATCTGGAACAAGATCTCTAATTTCCTTAGGATTTTGTAAAGGGAGTAAGGTTATTCTGAATAAAGGGTTTAATGACTCTATTTTCCACTGATATTTCTAATTAAACTCAATTAATTCTTTTATGCATATCAATTTAGTATAGTATGAGTCTACCTATAAACTTGATCTCCAATGTCTGTTTCAATAAATTCTAATCTCACCAGAGCAATGTTGAACACAGTTTGAGTAATGGGACATGATGGGTTACAGACTTAAAATAGTCTAGGGCACAGATTTGGGCAGTGATATTCCAGCTACATTTAAATAAGAGTGCATTTTGTCATTCTGAGCTTAGATTTCAGATATTTGTTTCCATACATTTTTGCTTATAATGTGGCTTAATATTATTTTAAACTCTTCTAATAACTGCTTTGAAGAAGATTGTTCAAATATTAATCAGGCAAGATAGATATTGATGATCACCTTATTTATTAAGTAGAAAAGACAAAGAAGGTGGAATTCTATACAGACATTTCTGTAAACAGTCTGCAAAACTTCATTTCTTTGATTTTTCCCAAGTGTTTATCTGCTACATTTCATTAGTTAAATTTCTCCTATTAGGAAATGGTTTTGTAAAGAAAATTGAGGAACTTAGTTTATTTATGGGAACCAATTACTAACAATGAGGAATGAGTTGGGTAGCTTGATGAGTCCATTTAAACAGTTTTCTCATTGCTTGATTTGCAAGAACATTAGAAAGTAATTTAAGAGAAAAAAATAAAATGTGTGCTTTACTTTGATAGTAATCTTCACAACCTTTTTTCATCTAAGACACTATTTTAAATTCTACATTACACAAAATCGACAATGTCTTATTGCAGTCTTTTAAGGGAAACAGTTTACACAAATCATTTTAGTACTCTCAGAGATAAGCTTGCATTCCTAATAAACCAGAGTTGCAGAAAACTGTTTCACAATAATGACAACTGCACTGAACAAATAATTTCTGTATTTCAATATGCCTTAATTGCTATTTCCTCATCTAACTTTCTTCACATCAGGAGCCTGGGCAGCTCTGAGTAGGCTCAAGCTGATGAGAAAGAAAATGCCAAGAACATCAGAATACACTATACCTGCAAAATTTTCACAGGAGTTTTGCTTCTTTTAACAAAAGCAAGCATGAGAAGCCGTAGTGTTAGAGAATGGTCTAATAGCTTTCACAGAGTCAGTATTTTTTATTAGGAGTTCCTTCAGACTAAAGCAGAGCTCAATAATGTTAGAAATAGGAAAAATGGAAACCAACAGAACAGCACAGAACAGCATAAAAAGATGAAAGCTTGCAATTATGACAGCAGGCTTTTAACTTTTCCTTTTTTTTTTTTTTTTCCACCAGATACTTGTAACAGAAATAGAGTAATTGGTAATAATCTTTCTTAAGCTCATTGTGGTCCAGATACTACCATGCCAGTCTTGCTACATGACTTAGAGTCTTTTATAATTTCTTCAGCATTATTTGTAATCAATGTTGGAGTTTGTTGTTGTTGTCTGTTTGTTTATTTTCTCTGGATATTTGTCATCAACTTTTCCTGCCTCAGTGTTTTGATACTATGCTGTCTTTTAGCCTCTCGTATTTTGTATCATCTTTTCCTTGTCTCTTTGTCTCCCAGTTCAGACCCTTGCAACTTTAAGCCATATACTTTTCCAATGTCTGTGATACCTTTCTTTCTCTAAAATTATCATTTAAGGTAACATAGCTATGTGGAGATTTTCTTCCTCTCATTCAACCCAAGAACATCTTCATGTCAGTCTATATTAAGTGTTTTCAGAGTCTGGTATACTTGACCATAGCTGCAGAAACAGTGAGAGAAGTTTCTGAAAAATCCATGGATACCTATTTTATCAAGCATTTCTGGAAAACTAGTTGAAATTCAGACAGCTCTATGTCTAAAACACAATTTTAATTTAATAAGTCATTAAGTTTCATCTGAATATGTATGCCTTGAATAGATGAAGAAAGAGGAAGGTGGGACATTTGGAGTTATAGCTTTTGTTTTCCCAAGTAATGGTTATGCATGATGAAGCCCTGCTATATTTTATATATGATATGGTATGGCATGATATGATATGATATCACATATCACATAGCCCATGTTAGTCAATGAGTACTTTTATATGAGTAAATTGGGTAAGAGGAACTGCACAGAGATACAAGTAGAGAGTTCACAAAATTTGGCCTCTTCTATAAACCATATTGGTCTTTGCTTTCAGCTGCACAGGAAAATGTATAGTGAAGCAAATTGCCTAATTAAAGGCAATTATCAATTGATTCTACTGGTTTCATTTGGGATACCCTTGGAGTAAGGTGGGATCATCACATGAATTTGTGGATCAAAACATGGCTTTCTGTGTTTGAAGCAACAGTAGTTTAGAGTTGCTCTTACCTAAGAAGCACACCTCCAAGCACAAGAAGCTCCCTGGTTAAGATGAGTACCATAAGTCTGCCTTTTTGTTTCCCATGGCAACTACGTTTTCTCAGAAATCTTCTGGTGTTTTTATAAGATGAAAAAAATCCATATAAAAATAAAATGCTGGCGTATTTTATATTAGTAGCATAGTTATACGGACTACTCTAAATTCCCTGTGAATATATTTTGCTTTTATCTTCAAGGTGTAACAATAAATAAATTGACATGTTTAGTGGGAAAGGTGGAGGTGGATCAATAAGACAGCAAGAGCTATCTTGCAGAATATAAACTCATAAAATATTTTAAAAGGAGAAAACTTTTGTTTGTAGTTTTCTTTCAGCAGTGCTAAATTAGACTGTTTATTTTTCTTTATTCTCAAAGAAATCCTTTACAAAGCAACACAACGTAAAATAAAATTTTCCTGGTTGAAGAACTGTAGACTTAATTATCAGCTGTAAAGAAAAACAAGGTATTATTGCTTTGACAGATGGTTTCTTCAGTGCACAGAATTTATACAACTATGCATCCTGACTTCAAACACTTCTTATAAGAGACTCGCTTTTAGTCTTGCTCTCAAATTTAACTGATTTCCTGAGTTGAAGTTAATCAAAGGAAAATGCTATTCAAAAGACATCAGAGGAAGGAAATAGATCTGGATAAAACTTCTGTTTGTCATTTCATAGGGACAGCATACACAAGAAAAAAATTCAGATTCTTTGAAAAAAAAAATAAAGAAAGAAATTTCTGGAAACTTATATCCTCCAGTCAGCTTTCTCACACAGACACACACACATGAACACACACACAAAACCCAAACAAACAAACAAAACAAAAACAAAGAAAACAAAACAAACACACAAAACAAACCAAAAACAAAAACAACAACAAAAACGAACACAAAACCAAAACCAAAAGCTCTGTTTACCACTCTCCCAAAGACAAGATGTTTTTCTCCTGAGCTGGTTAAATTGTTATTTTTCGAAGAGTGACTCAATCTCCATGACTCAGCAGTTTATAATTAGGGGCTACATAAGTCAATATCTTCAGGATCGGTTTAGACTTACATGGACGTGACTAAGCAGAATGCAATATAAGGAGTTCATATAGATGTGTTTTCATCACATTCTTGGAGGAAATATTTGAATTAAATAATTTTTTAGAGACCGACTTATCATAAATACCTTTCTTCTATGCAACCAAGCACTTACAATTTCTTAGTATCGTACTTGTTTCAATAATACCTAAATTCTCACATTGCTAGAAAATGTGAAGTTTTCTTTGTTAGTTATCTATTTTTTAAAGGTCTGCAGAGAGTTATACCAGTAACAGTTATATAGTTATTATTGCAAAATCCATTTATTGACTTTCATCTGGTACCTAACAACTCATACAAAAATAAGTCTCTCAGGAAGGCATTATGCAATATTATAATAATATACTATTTTACAAGTAGCTTAATCTTTCTTTAGTTTTAATCCAATTACATATCAGTTCAGCTCTGAGTTAAGCCTGTATGTGCAAGAAACACATTATAAATTTTCAGGCACAAAAGTATTAGATGTTATAATTTTGTGAATGTCCAAGTAGGATCCAGCTATAAGATTTAATGAGCTAAATGAGAGGCAATTTGAAAGCTATAGCTTCAAAAGCAATTTAATCTGATTAGTAGCAGTCTCTATTTCAAATGTTTGTCATCTTATTTGGGAGCATAGTATGTACAGCTCATCAAAACATAAAATTTAACATCGCGCTGTCATCACTTGTTAGAAAAGTAACTTTTATTAGTCATGAGACAGAAGAAATCTGTTGTGCTGATGCCTTGTCAAAAGAGGTTTCAGATTGCATGTTCATATAAAAAGGAAAAAGAAGAAAAGGGAGGCATATCTCAAACCTGAGTTAAAACAGCAGTGGTTATTAGGAGTGTTGGACACATTTATCTGATCTAAGTACTTAATTATGGTAAAATATAAGACTAAGTTTTAAGCGGTAGTTGAAACTACTTACTTTTCAAGAATGGCAGACTCATGCACCAGAATATGCTGGGAAGCTGACTGACAAGACAGAAGTTTTGCAGAAAAGGACCTAGGAGCCCTAGGGGACATGAAGTTGAACATGAGTGTTGTGGATTAACACCAGCAGGCAGCTGAGCACCGCACAGCAGCTTGCTTACTCTCCCTACCCCAGTGGGATAAGCGAGAGAACCAGAAGAGTAAAAGTGAGAAAACATGGGTTGAGATAAAGACAGTTTAAAAAGTAAAGTGAAAGCTGTGCATGCAGGCAAAGCAAAACAAGGCATTCATTCACTACTTCCCATTAGCGGGAAGGTGTTGAGCCATCTCCAGGAAAGCAGGGCTTTATCACATGTGGCTGTTACTTGAGAAGACAAACACTATAACTCTGAACACCTTCTCCTTCCTTCTTTTTCCCCCAGCTTTTATTCCTGAGCATGATATCACATGGTACAGGATACCCCTTTGGTCATTTGGGATCAGCCGTCCCAGCTGTGTCCACTTTCAAGCTCTTTTGCATCCCCAGCCTACTCATTGGCAAGGCATTATGAGAAGTGGAAAGGTCCTTGACACTGTGCAAACGTTGGTCAGCAATAATTAAAACATCCCTGGTGGGAAGGGTGAGGGTGTCTATGGCCAATAACAAAGCTCACCTGCAGACACAGGCCCAATATGATGCTGGGGGCCTAGTAGGCTGTCAGATTTACATCTCAAACACTTAGTCTGGGAAGGCACAGTAAAGAGGAATGTGCTTTCATCCTGGTACTAAATGGTTTTTGGGAGGAAAGGGTTATAGAACTGTAGTTCTGTAGTAGTTTCTCCCCCGTTTAATAACCCAGTTCCTTATTTTTTTGCATTTTGAACCTGAAATATTTTCAGTGTGGTGTATCAAGCAATAAATTCGTTCTTTCAATAACTGACACAACAGATTGGTGGTTAGGATGTTCGGAAAGTGGAGGAAAGTGGAGGAAAACAGTTCAAATATCTTCAGGTTGGAGGGGCCTGTAACAAGATTAAATCTAACAAGACAATAAATCCCTTAAGGATAATTTACTTTAAAAAAAATCAAAAAAAAACAAAAAAACCCCACATCATTCTGTTTGACTATAAAGCTTTTGGGACTGCTCAGTTTCTGTGGTGAACCTGGCTATGAAAGCACAGGAACTGTGTATTAGAAAGCCAAACTCAAATTATGGCATTGTCATGGTTTAACCTTAGCCAGCCTCTAAATCCCACACAGCCGCTTGCTCACTTCACCGAAGAGGGAGGTGACACAGCTGGGGCATCTGACCCTAATTGACCAAAGAAATATCCTACCCCATATAATGCCATACTAGGAATACAAAATGGAGAGAAGAAGAAGGAAGAGGAGACCATTCAGAGTTATGGAGTTTTTCTTCCCAAATAAGTGTGATGGACCCACCCTTACCTGGAGGTGGCTGAACACCTGTCTGCTGATGTGAAATAGTGAATGAATTCTTTGTTTTTGTTTTGTTGTCTTTGCTTCTGTGCACGACTTTTGCTCTACTTATTAAACTGTATTTATCTTAACCCATGAATTTTCTCACTTTTACTCTTCTGAATCGCTCCCCCACGCCACTGCGGGAGAGTGACCGAGAGGCTGTATGGCACTCAGTTGCAGGCTGACATTAAAGCACAAGAGTGTGCTATCTTCATGAGTGCAACAGACCTCTGCTTTGGGTATTGGGAGTACAATATTTATCTTCCTCTAATAGTTCAAAAGCACTTAAAGTAACTAGTTTTATTTCAAAGTGGATTTTAAATTTAGTGATTTTGCACAGGTTTTAAAATCAGAATCCAGTGATGAGCACTTCATGGGCTATAATGCGAGTAAACTATGTGTTCAATGAAGATAGTTGACAGAAATGTTTCAATACACTGGTACTATTCCTATGAATAGTTTTAAAGTAGCTGATCTGCAGTGTTGAGGTTCATTAACATATCACATGACACAGCTCTTCCACATTTAATTTCTCTTCATGCTTCTGAGCCTTTTTTTACTTTATAGCATGCATCAGATTTAGCTATTTTAGTAATTCAGTTTGTGTTCATTCTTGTGATTACTAGAATTCGCATTTTAAATATATCTCATCGGTGATGGTAACTGAATTTCTTTTATGATGCATTTACCTAGGAAATGACTTTAAGGAAATCTTTATAGCAATATATCATGGAAATTATGAAAATGATGGAAACTCCTATTGTCTTCTGGCTATTCGTTGTTAAAAAAATCTTTTTTTCAGTGAAATTACATCACTAAAATCAGCTAAAATACTATCCACAAAGGTATACTTTTTGTTTTGCTTTATGTTTCAACATGAAGCACAATTCCTCCATGATTGGAATAAACAACATTTTTACCTTTGGCTTTAAGAGAGGAACAACAAATGACAAAATACGGCTTTAGACTGAAATTTGATTAAATCTGATTCTGTTTTCTGAGTTCAAGCTTATCAGAATCATAGAATGCCCTGAGTTGAAAGACACCCACAAGGATCATTGAGTCCAGTTCCTATCTTTGCATATGACAACGCCACAGTTCATGCCATGTGTCTGAGGGCGTTTTCCAGTCTCTTCTTGAATACTGCCAGGCTTGGGACCATGACCACCTGCTTGGGGAGACTGTTCCAGTGCCTCACCACCCTTTGGGTGAAGAAGCTTTTCCAATATCAAATCTAAACCTCCCCTGGCACATCTTCTTGCCATTCCCTCAGGCTCTGTCATTGGTTGCTAAAGAAAAGAGATTGGCACCTGCCCCTCCTCCTCCCCTTGTGANAGGACACGGTTGGCCCTCTTGGCTGCCAGGGCACACTGTTGGCTCATGTTCAACTCACTCTCAACTAGAACCCCCAGATCCCTCTCCTAAGAGCTTATCTCCAGCATCCTGTCCCCCAGTCTGCATGTACAGCTAGGGTTGCCATGTCCCAGATGCAAACCCCAGCACTAGCCCTTGTTATTGATTATCTCTAGAAGACTGTAACACTATTTAGTGTCCAGGTTTAAATATTACACATTGAGTTTTATAGGTATAGACAAACTGAGATTGATAGTGAAGAAAATAAGCTAGATTGTGGTCATATGTAAAGATGAGACCAAAATTATGAAATCATTAAAGATTTATCTCGTCATTAAAGACAAACACAACAGACATATTATGAGACTGCATTGGAAATTGTTGGGAAAATAGTGCAGCTCAAAAATAAAGAAGAATTTGAGAAATCAACTACAAATCTAATTTCAGTAATCCATCAACAATCTCATAAATTAAGTAGAACCACCAGGAATAAGATGTGGGTTTTCTCAGTATGGGTAGTTCTCACAACTTTTCTTCTGTAGGTAAAACATATAATCTCCCTTGTGAGACCCATGTTTGAAAGTAGCTTTGATTTTGATAGATGAATAGAGGGGAATTTCACTAGCATGAAGTATTTATCACCATGGTGATGTGAACAGCCATAAAGGTGATGTGGTTAAAAAGGGAAAATTACTGAACAAGAGAAAATATCTGCCAGCCTGGGAACTGTGAGCCTGGGAACTAGGTCTGGGAACCAGAAACACCTTTGAAAAGTGCAGTAGGCATCTTTGAAATATAGCTGGGTACCTAGAAATCAGAGACATCCTGAAAAATCACCAGTAAGTGATAAAACAAGGAACTGTAATGACATCTCGTCATCCAAAAAGGTGAAAAATAGCCTGCAAAAAGAGGAAAAGAGTCTTGAAAAACTAAAAATTGGCCTTAAAGAACAGAAAACATCATCATCCCCTGTTGGCCATTTCAGAAGCCATGACAAAGGAAAGAGTAGCTTGTCTGAGAAAATAAGAACAATAACTCAGGTGTATGTTTAGGATGTCCTTGAGCATCTTGGATGGCTGTGAATGCCTAAGGACAGGCGAATGAGGCAAATGAATCATGACTACAAAATGCGTAGTATTCAGCTCTACATTTGCAGATGCCTAAATTTCTTGTAAATATGTGTCTGTACAAAAGATGCATGTCCAGGCTCCGTAGTTAATTAGATCCTGCAGATTAATATTGTTAGCTCAGTATAGGCACCTTACAATATTTGTTTTGATTGAATGTTATTACCTTTAAGTTGACTCTCCAAAACCATACTGATTTCCATTAGATTAGTGAAGATACTTTGGTTAACCTGTGTGTCTCATGTGGCATCAGACTCCAACGTTTAGATATCTGAATGAATTTCCAAATCAATACTGAGAGCTGCAAAACCCAATTTGAGAAGTTCAGACATATGTCATCAACTGAATAGGCTCCCAGACAATATTAATTATTTTTTTCCAGAAGGTATATAGTCACCATAGCTACCTCCCATCATTGTAGATGTTCTGAAGTATCTGAGATATCAGCATGGGGATATCTATAGAGATACATGCTGTTCTGGAACAACATTAGAATGCCGTGCGGAATACCCTAGGATTTGTTAGATGGCGTAAGGCCCTGAAATGTATATAAACAATCAAATTAAGCACACTTTGGCTAGAAGAGAAGCTCAGGTATGACGTTCACATGTGAACTCTGACATTTAGTCATTTGGATCACATGCAGCTGGCTCACATGCAAGATGTTGTTCCAGTTAACAGTACATAAGGAACTCACAGCCCTAAAATTCAAGATCTTAAAGGGATTCAAACAGGTTTTATTATGTTCAGTGAGTATAACATCTGTGTTTATATCATATAAGTTTTAGTCACTACACACATCGTCATCTACTTCATAAACCTTAACTTAACTAAGACGATTTAGGAAGACATTTTTCGTGGGAGGCAGGATATTTCATAACAGGTTGCTGAATCTTTCCTAACGTGTGTGTCTGCAGTTGTTTATTTGGAGAGGTAGAACATTGAATTGTTTGAAACATTACTGTGATTCAATAGAGCAGTTGTTATGTTACAGTTATTGTTCGGTAGTGTTTATTATGTTACCATAACCAGTTGTACACGATGACACATCCACTGCCACACTGTAAGTGACAGAATCTGACTGGGCTTTGTTCCAGGTACATTGATGAAAAAAAAAAAAAAAGAAAAAAAGAAAAAAAGAAAGAACAAAGAAAAAAACACAAAAACAAACAACAACAAAAACCAACAAAAAAAAAACCCAAAAAGCCATTTGCTGTGTAATCCTGGTACATTCTAGTAAAAAAAAAAATATTTTATGCAGAGTTTTTTTTTCTTTTATAATGATTTCTGCTATTTCACTTGGCTGCCTTGAGAAAGAAAGGCGATTAATGTAATTATTTTTTGTATTGAGAATACATGTGAGAAAAAAAATTATCCTTGCATTGATTTTTCATACATACAGCACAGACTGTTAGATGAAATGTCCTATAAACATGAAAATCTAAATTAACTCAAGAATTATTCTTACTTACTCCACTACTCTGAAGATGAGAGGTGGGGCAGCTACACCTTCTCTGGGCAATCTGTTCCAGTGCCTTATGACCCTCATGGTGGTGAATTTCTTCCTAATATCTAAACTAAACCTACCCTCTTTCAGTTCAAAGCCATTACCCCTTGTCCTATAACTACATATCCTTGTAAAAAGTCTCTCTCCAACTTTCTCGTAGCTCCCCTTTAGGTACTGGAAGGCTGCTAGATGGTCTCCTCAGAGCCTCCTCTTCTTCAGGCTAAACAACCCCAACTCTCTCAGTCTGTCTTTATAGGAGAGGTGCTCCAACCCTCTGACCATCTTTGTGACCTTCCTCTGGACCCTCTCCAACAGGTCCATGTCCTTCTTATGTTGGGAGTCCCAGAGCTGAATGCAGCACTCCAGATGGTGTGTCATGAGTGCAGAGCAGAGGAGGAGAATCACCTCCTTCAGCCTACTGGTCACACTTCTTTTGATGCAGCCCAGGATATGGTTGGCTTTCCTGGCTGCAAGCACACATTGCCAGATCGTGTTGAGCTACTCATCAACCAAAAACTTCAAGTCCTTCTCCTCAGGGTTGCTCTCATTCCATTCTCAATCCAGCCAGCATTTGTGCTTGGGATTGCCCTGACCCATGTGCAGGACCTTGCACTTGGCCTTGTTGAACTTCATAAAGTTTGCACAGGCCCACCTCTCAAGCCATTCAAGGTCCCTCTAGATGGCATCCCTTCCCTCCAGTGTGTCAAATCTCACCACATAGCTTGGCGTTGCCAACAAACTTGCTAAGGGTACACTCAGTTCCACTGTCCATGTCACCCGTCCTAGTACTGATCCCTGAGGAACATCGTTCGTCACTTGTCTCCACTTGGACTTCGAGCCATTGAATTTGTGTGTGACCATCAAGCCAATTCCTTACCCACTGACTGGTCTTTTCATCTAATCTATATGTCTCCAATCTAGAGACAAAGATATAGTCAGGGATAGTGTTAAAGCTTTGCACAAATCTAGGTAGATGACATCAGTTGCTCTTCCCTTATCCACTAATGCTATAACCATGTTGTAGAAGAACATCAAGTTTGTCAGGAACAATTTGCCCTTCAAGAAGCCATATTGGCTGTCAGTAATCACCTCCTCATTTTCCATGTGCCTTAGCATAGCTTTCAGAAGGATCTGCTCCACAGTCTTGCCAGGCACAGAGGTGAGACTGAGTAGCCTGTAGTTACCCAGGTCTTCCTTTTTTTTCCATTTTAAGAATGGGTGTTATGTTTTCCCCTATCCAGTCAGTGGGAACTTCACTGGACTGCCATGACTTCTCAAATACGATGGATTGTGGCTCAGTAACTTCATCTATCAGTTCCCATGGATGCATTTCATCAGGTCCCATGGAGTTGTGCATCTTCAGGTTTCTTAGATGGTCTTGAACCTGACTTTCTCCTGCAGTCAGCAGTTCTTCATTCTCACAGTCCTTGCCTTTGTCTTCTGTGAGGTGGGCTGTGTGGTTAGGGCACTTGCTGGTGAAGAGTGAGGCAAAAAAGTCATCCTTCTCCATATCCTGGGTAACCACGTCACTCCTTTCTGTCCAAAAAGAGCCCACATTTTGCCTAGTCTTCCTTTTATCACCAATGTACCTATAGAAGCTTTTCTTATTGCCCTTGACATCCTTGTCCATATTTAATTCTATAAGGGTTTCGGGTTTCATCTTTCCTAACATGACCTCTGGCTGCTCAGACAATTTCTCTGTATTCCTCCCAGGATGTCTGCCCTTGCTTCCATCCTCCATAGACTTACATTTTGTGTTCGAGTTTGTCCAGCAGCTCCTTGTTTATCCATACAGACCTGGTATTTCTGCCTAATTTCCTCTTTGTTGGGATGCATCACTCCTGAGATTGAAGGAGGTGGTCCTTGAATATTAAGCAGCTCTCTTGGGTCCCTTCTTTTCCCTCCAGGGCTTTATTCCATGGTACTCTACTGAGTAAATCCCTGAAGAGGCCAAAGTCTCCTCTCCTGAAGTCCAAGGTAGTGAGCTTGCTCTATGCTCCCCTCACTGCCTTAAGGATCTTGAACTCAACCATTTCATGGTCACTGCATCCAAGGTTGCCTTTGAGCTTCACTTTCCCCACCAGCTCCTCCTTGTTGATGAGAAAAAGCTCCACCATAGCACCTCTCCTTGTTGTTCTCTGTCACTTGGAAAAGGAATTTATCATAAAAGCATTCCAGGAACCTCCTGGATTGCTTACGGCTTGCTGTGTTGTCCCTCCAATAGATATCAGGGTGGCTGAAGTCCCCTGTTAGGAGCAGGGCTTGTGAACACAAGGCTGCTCCTATCTCTTTATAGAGGGCCTCATCTGCTCAGTCTTCCTGGTTGGGTGGCCTGTAGCAGAACCCCACTATACTGGCACCTGTCCCTACCTTCTGTTTAATCCTGGCCCTTAAGCTCTCAATTGGCTCATCATTCATCCCCAGACAGAGCTCCATGCACTCCAGCTGGTCATTGACATAGAGGGTGACACCCCACCCTCGTCTTCCCTGCCTGTCCTTCCTAAAAAGCCTGTATCCTTCCCTTCCAACATTCTAGCCATAGAAGCCATCCCACCATGTCTCTGTGATGGCATCAAAACCAGAGCCCTGCAGGCATGTGCCTCTCTCTAATTCCTCTTTTTTATTCTCCATGCTATGTGCGTTTGACCAGAGTCATTTAAGTTGGGACCCTGATGAAACTGATTTACTGCCTGGAGCGGGTCAGATTCCTTTGTGCTGCTCTTCAGGTGCTCTCCTGCTGATCTGTGATCCTTCACCAGGTTCTGGGCACCTACTGCTGGTATTACCATCAAACTAGTAGGAGTGGGATGGACTGAGGTTCTTTTTCCTGGCAACTTTAGTTCAAAGCCCTCTTCCTCAGCTTGGTAAGCCTGTGACCAAAGATGCCACATACTATGTCAAATGCAGTCCTAATTGTCCAGTAGCACAATTAAAACAACAGTAAAACAAAGAGAATGACAACCATGAATTATAGATGGCTGCTGCATTTAAAAAAGATTTATTTTTTTTTTGAGAGGAAAGGGGGTGGTTGTAAGAACTACCTGAAAGTATAGAAGGGAATGCCACCTTAGTTTTTGTTCTCACATTCGCTTTATATAAATACTTAAATCTAAATGCAGATTGAGAAAGAACACTATCTTTATGAGTAAGTTATATCCATAATGTGAGAGAAGTTCAGAAATATTTTCCTTAATTTTTCATATCAAATGAAGTAGCTAGATTAGGAGGACTGAAAGAGATCAGCTCCAAAGCAGGCAGAAGCTTCACTTCAGTGAAAACTCTACATTAAGAAATTACACTTTGGAATAGTAAGAAATTTGATCTAAGGGCTTCTAAAACCTTCTACAGTATTTCCATTATGGAGGAAAAACATCTTAGAAACTTTTCTAAGTGGATGGTTTTTATAAGGTCTTCAGTACTATTTTTTTTTTTCTCTGAATATCTATAATGGCAAGACTCAGTTCACAGGAAAAAATAGAGTCTATCTAGTTTCAGTCTTTCATATCAATGCAAGCAAGTTCTAAACAGATTGTTAGCTTAGTGTTATATCAATAGGCTTTACATGTCTACTACAGATGACATCCTTTGAGTACAAATGACAACAGAAAGTGCTTCTGAGGATTATGTTCTCCTAATGAAGGAGAGAGATGACAAGATCCCTGTATGCATATATCCCCAAGGCCAAAATCTGTGTAAAGATTTCTTCCTTGCTTATTGAAAGAGAGAATAAAAGTGTACAAGCAAACAGGGGTATTCAGAAGTTCATGTCTGTAACATCAAATGCACTCATATAACAAACTGCTGGAATAAGCCCAGCCTCTGAATAATTTTTGTAGTATGACCCAGCAGACAGGTTAGAAATTCATGTACATCGTTGCTCCAAATAGAGGCTTTCAAAAACTTCACTCATTCCTTATTGCAATCGCAAAACAATGTGAGCAAAAGGAAAAGGGAGTGTGACATAGTACAAATATTGAATAGAAGGAATAGTTAGGCCTGTGGTGAGCTTAACCTTGAGCTTTACCATTATTTCTTATTTGTTGAACATAAGGTTTTATTTCTTATTTGTAATTTCCCTTTCTTTTGTATTATATTTATGAAAATATTCATGAAGAGGAAGATCGTCTCTTTGCACAGCACCTAATCAATATTATCTTTTCTACAGCTACAGATTTCCAGCATTTTAGTAGTAGTAGCACTGAATAGTAAATTATTGTTGGTATTGCTATTTAATAGTAGAGTACTACCTGAAGCAGTAAACAGTAATAAGAATATAATAATATTAATGGTGTTTATAGAATCAGAATCATGGACCTTGGAAGGGACCTCTAAAGATTGTCTTGTCCTACCTGTTGCTAAGAGCAGTCAAAACTACATCAGGTCTGGTCTTGTCCAAATTTGAATGTGCCCAAGAAGAGAAATTACACAGTCTTGCTTTGCAAACCATTCCAGTGTTTCACTACGGTGTTTTCTGGAAGAATCACAAGAAAGAATAACTATACATGTGGGCTAAAATGAATGTGGATAGTTCTGCCAGTATTCTTTTCTGAAAAACAAGAGATGTGAGGGGGAGTTATAATCTCACTGGGTTAAATAAAAGGTATGTATCAACGATTTTTTGTCATTATTACAAACTGAAGACTTCATGCAGCTATCTTAATCAGGAGAAGTTATATTACAAAATGAAATAATTAACAGTAGTTACACTATAAATATTACAATATTGAAATACCATTCTATTAGATGAAAGATTACACTGAAAATCTTGATTTTTTTCTTGATAATAGTTTGGTCTGTTCTTTTGCAAATTATAGTGAATGATTCTTAGCTACTTTGTTGCACTGTGAAATATAACTATTTCCTTCTGTGAAACAAACAAAAAACCAAAACAAACAGACAAAAAAAAAAGAGAAACACGCAGAATTGAACATTTTTACAGTAAGAAATAAAGAATAAACAAACTAAACATATCAGAGTTACTAACTTAAAAGAACCCTTAAAATACTGTTGCACTATTATATTTATTGCATTTCATGCATTTTTATAATCAGTTTGGTTAATACGTAATTTGAACTCACTTTGCAATCATCTCCACTGAAGCTGCACAAAGGCAAAGAAGGTAAAATAATGATGGAGTGTCTCACTGATTCAAAGGAGGATATTACCCTGTAATCTTAGTTCATTAATTGTACTGATAGTGATGTGCAAAGCACAGAGTTATCTCTGCCCCTTTCCTATGCCTATCACTTTCCTGTTCTCTAAGGCCAAGAAAAGTAAATGGCTATCCTGTCATTACTGTTCAAATCTAACACAAGGAAAGACATAAAAATCTGTCCCAGAAGAGAACAAATTATACAGACATGCTGCAGCACAAAATACTATTCAGAGGGCTTTCAAGGGAGCTTAGCAAATGTCTACATGTTTGTTTGTTTGTTTGTTTTGTGTGTGTGTTTTGTTTGTTTGTTTGGTTTTGTTTTTTTTAATTTTTTCCTTCTAAATTTTTGCCTATAATCTTGTCTGATTAGACTGAAGAGGTTGCCTAACAAGAAACTTACCTTTCACATACGTCTAGCAATTCTTTATGAGGTCTTCATAAAATACGTAATATTTGAGACTTCTAAGAAGCACTGTAGTATTTCAAGCTGGGAAAATCTGCAGTGATTTACTATAGACACAGATGTACTAGGAAGCCTATCCCAAACAACAATATGGAGCCTTCAAAAAATCCTGGGACTCACATGTCCATAGAGTCATTGACACAACTACTGTAAAATGCATTAGATTGAAGTTGTCAAAAAAAGAAGTATGAGAAAAATAGTCTTTACAAGTGCTTTGAGGTCAGTAAATTTCTTTTCTTGTATGCATACACACAATCATCGAAAGTTTTATGATCTGCTCCATTTTGATGTATTCTGAAGGAAAATAAAACTTCCAAATAAGAATTAAACATCCATCCCAAACAATAGTTGTCAAGCCATTAATGTAACACCTTCTAAGTCAACTGTTGCTGTCATCTGCACAGAATACCTGCTCGGTTTCCAATACCTGCATGTCAATTTAAAATGTATTTAAAGGTCAGATAATACTCTTCTAATAAAACTGTGTGCTTCAATTACTTAAGAATGGGATTTCAGAGCACTGTGTTTCGTCTTGGTTAACCATGCATTTCTTCATTCAGTTTGCACATGCTCACAGAGAACCTTAAAGACTCAAAAAATAGTACACAGTTCTTCTGGTCCTTACAGTCTTGATTTCTTCCTTTGGTGGGGGACTTCATGCTCTTTTCCTTCTTGAATTCCATATATTAACTGAGTAGGAAAGGACTAATTGGATTTATCGCAGCCTTTTGGAAGAGAACATCACATCACATTTTTTCCTGAAAAATAAATTGTTCAATTCAAACTTCTTCAGAAATTTACCATGGGAAGATCTTCAGAGTTTGGGTTTTTTTCCGTTTAAAGAGAAAGAAGTAGATATGCATAATAAAGACAAAGGATTTTTTAAATATTTCCTTTGGAGTTAGAGACTTAAAATAAAACATACCACAAATCTGCTTTAAGCCATGTAACATATTGGGATTTAAAATCTTTGAGGTGTGAAGCCCTTTTATTTTGTTGTTGTTGTTTGTTTGTTTGTTCTGTTTTGTTGTTGTTGTTTTTGTTTTGTTTTGTTTTGTTTTTTCTTTTAATATCCATTCTTTCAGTATGGGAAAAGAACAAATTGTAAATTACATATTTATTTTTTCCAGTTTCTTAATAACAGAGATGGTAAGTCTGAGTGGTGCATACAAAGTAAAATATTTGTTGTACCTGTCAGATGGCACGTACTTGAGCTACAGCTGAGTTCCCCAGTCATTGGTATCTGCTTCATTCAAGATGCTCTTAGGTGTACGACACAGCTACCAAGGCTGGCAGACATGATGAAGGGCCTACAGAGACCTGTGTTCATCTAGAAGAGCAATATACAGCTAAGCAGGACACCTTAGGGCAAGAGTGTCAAACTCATTTTCACTGGGGGCCACGTCAGCCTCACAGTTGCCTTCAAATGGCCAAATGTAATTTTAGGACTGTATAAATGTAACTACTCCTACTCCTTAGTGCATATCAAAGCACACTATGCGTTTATTGTTAGGCAGCCAACTTCCACCCTTAGTTTGGAGGAAGCTGAGTTTCCTTAAGTAAATAAACTAATTTGTACTTTATTCAGTCTTGAAACTGCTGACATAATTTCTTCAAAGACTATAAGAAAGGTAAATGTAAAGCAATAGTTTCAATATAATTAAACAGGCTACAGCAGTGAGGATGAACAGCTTAATCCTGCAGTTAAAGCAGTGTTCATAACGATGAAATACAGCTCTTTTTTACTACTAAAATTATATTGGCCAGATGTTGGAATGATTCCACACAGAGATATAATCTTACAACATTACAACGATGACAGAAGTTTCATGGAGGTGAGAGTCTAATGTGTATAAATAAATCTGAAATGAAAAACATGACAAATTAGATTATACTTTCTTTATTTAAAATGTCTGACGGAAGAGCAAGGTGGGAAGAGATCTGCCTCCCAGTCCTTGCCAAAAACTTACTAAAAGTAAATAAAGTTTATTATATTTAGCAGGTGCCTGCCACCGATTTCATACCTGTAAGACTTAAACTCAAGTCTATGAAAATAAAATGAGACAGTTTCAAATTTTAGGATGGACATTAGGCTGACAAGTTTGATGACAGAATTGCACAAGCCATTGCTGTCTACAACTTTTAGTAGCAACAGTATTTTTATCTGGGATACTTTAGTTGCTTTTATAATCAAGGTACTTCTGAGTACCCAGTGATAAATGGTAACAATTATGGCTATTTTTTCTTTTGAAGGCTAATTTTTGAGAGCTAGGTTGCAAAAGTGAAAATACTTTTTTTTTTTTGAAAGGGAGTTAAATACTCTGTTAATAATACTGGTTTGACTATAGAAAGGTTGTAGACTTTTACATGTGAGAAGTGATGTTATTGGGTCAAGAAAATGACAAAGAGGAATTATTTAGATAAGGTGTTGAATGGTACATTGAAAATGGCCAATAAAATAAAAGAATATTTCAATATGAATACAACTATTCAGAAATTAGCATCAGCTTTGCAGGCAGGTAAAAACAAACCAGAGTTTTGTTACAAGCAAGTTACCAAAATTATGTTTATAGTTAGCAGCACATCGTATTATGTACACAGAAACCTACTGAAGTCTGGTTTTCCATCTTCTGAATAACTGATGGTGGGACAACTAAGTATATGAAATCTTTACAAAACTTTCAGTAGACTCCATGTGATTGGAGATTGTGGGGAGAGATATGCACACATGAGGAAGGAGGGAGGGAGGGAGGGAGGGAGGGA
>VWYH01002036.1:0-18091 GCA_013399365.1 Pampusana beccarii
TGCTTCCTTCATGTTACTTTATAGTTTCCTTTCAGTGATTTAAATGTTCTATGACATGTTTTGGCACTCAAATTTTTATGAAAACCTAAATATTCCTGGTGCAAATGCCCTGCGTGCATGATCCTCTTAAATCTTCCTGTTTATTTTCAATTCTTAACAGCTAATGTTACTAATCACTTTTAGGATCGCAGACTAATAAAAATATCGCGTAGAGCACAGACTTTCCCTACATCCCAATCTCTTACAACCCCATGGGATGTGCCTGCTTGTGCTAAAGGACAGACCGAGAACTTCTTGATCCTTTCACCCAATTCACAAAGCAAATCTGGAAGTTAAACACTTAGAGAACTGGGAACACCACAGTTACTCACAGGGATGGTACTTGGATTTTAGCAAGCATACCACAAAAAATTTACACGGCTGACAAAGCAGAGAGTGAGTTTGCTGAGCCACTTAAAGCAACTTTAAGTGCTACCACCTTTCTCTACTTCACACTCAATATTCTGGTTTTCAAAATATGGAGTTAATTTTTTGTCAGTACAGTGTGTTCTTTACTACAGCTGGCAGTTTACGAGCAGCAGTAAGTAACAGCAGAGTGAAGGAGAGACTCCACCCAAATATTTTTTAACCAATTCTTCAGATACACATGCCAAAATAACGGAACGGGAAAAAAAAAGATGTCATCGTTTAAAAAGTGCAAGAGTAACACTTTTGTGCTGCTTTTCTTCCTCAGCTATCCGTAAAGCAGCTCCTCTCTATACTTCTCCCGAACACAGTAAAACTGCAGCGCAGCACAGAACGGAACGCCAGGCAGGCGAGAGCGGCTGCACAGCAGGGCTGGAGCCGCCTCAGTGCGCACCATCTTCTGGGCGTTTTGCACTGACTCCCTGGAGACTTCCAGTGAATGAGAGACTATAAAAACGTAACTTAAGCCGTAACGTTCTTAGGGTAGGTGAAGTGATGCAACTTGATCTTTCTTACGCAAATAATTCAAACAGTGCAAATGCACGCGGGTTTGCAGTCTAGAGCTGGAGATCTGGGAATACAGCACAAAAACCGAGGTGCAAACAGACTTCCAGCCTCATAAATATCTGCTTTACAATTACAAAGTGACAGCTGTGAAAATTTATCATAATACTGGCTCATTTTCATTTTATATTGTCTTGGAAATAACACTGTGATAAATTTAATTCTGTTTAAATTGGAAGAGCTCTGGACAACATTTTTTCTGCAACCGGCACTTGGTATTTTTTTGAATCTCCAAAATCTTTGCTTCACTCACAAATGCTTGACGCACACAAACACACATAGCACTGATGCTTATTCTAACTTCTTAACGTCTAAAAACACTCATGCAAAAATATCAAAATTTGTTGGCTAATAATTGCATTTTAAAATTAGTTCCTCATACAAGACACTGATCGTGATTTCACATCATGTTTCAGTCAAAATACAAATCTTTAAGGTGAAGAACAGCTCCAGTATCTTCACGAGGAGAGTCAGCTCTATGGAGCTCATTTCCAAAGGAAAAAAAAGTCTTAATGCAGAAAACTGAACTATGATTGTTGTGAGGCAACAAATCTGTTGTACCTCTGTGAGTTGTAAGTCATAGGCAACATGTAACTTACGACTGCTTCTAATTAATAGCCTTTTCTCTACTGAAGGAATCTTGATCATTAAATACTTTAGATCCTTTTCTTAGGGAACTCTCTTTTGTGAGTTAATAACCATAACCTTCGAATAACCCAGGGAAATATTGCTGAGGCTGGTTCCCCCAGAGTGCCTATAAATAATATTTTGCACATGAAATACAGGAAATAAAGCAATANTTTACCTGCAGCCAGAGGAACAAGAGCACACTCTTAGGCTTGACTGTGCTCAAGCCAGGCTTTGTGCAGGATGGGACTGAGGTTTTGCCGTGACATACAACAGCTGAATGTCTGCAGGACCAGAGCTTTGGACTTGCAATTAGAGTGAAGAATAGCAGCATTTAACTAAATGTCTCTACTGGTTTCTGCAAGAGGCCATGATACTGAGGAGCCAGCCAAAGTCAATGGATAAAAGAACACAGAAAGGAGAAAGCGGAGGTGGTCACACAAAACCAAACCCTGCCTTAACACCTGCAATTCCCACTGAAGCTGACGGGACACGAGGACACAGCACTGAGACAGAACTTGACCCACTGCTGTTGGCTCTCTACAACTTCAAATAAATGAATCACAGCATCAGTTATTGATAAATTGATATGTACTGTATTATGCACAAGAGACTAAGATGACATGACACTGTGGTTATCAAAACTGTACAACTATGCATTTCCACAAGTCCCCAAAATACTGAATGTAATATGAAATACAAATGGGGTGTTCAGACTGGCCACAGGTATTAACAAGTAAATTTCTTCCATTCTTTGATTTAAAAAAACCATCTACCATTTGGATCTCAAAGAAATGTACTTATTTATTCAAAGGTGAGAATATTGTATTTGGAACTGTTAGGAACACGGCAGCGAAGATCTGATAATGGTATGAACAACCCCACAAATGACAATAACAGGGCAGAACAGCCACCTCACATGAAGCGCTGTCAGCACAACCAACAGTACAGTCCTCTTGTGAAGCATGAGGTAGATATACATAACAGAAAGAACGGTACATACAGGACAGAAATGGTTAGAAAAGGGCAGGGGGAAGGTTACAATCATCAGCATCTACAGACATTTTGCAAGATCCATTTCCCTGTGGAAAATGCTACAAAACCAGCCTAACACACAAAGATCTGACTTCTTGAAACATAAGCATAGTAATGTCCAAAACCAAATGCTGCAAAAGGTTAGAGTTAGTGATTAGACGACGCGTGACACAACAAGCAGCCTACCTTGGAGTTTAAGTACGTTACTAACAGCTTTTACAGACAGAAGGTGTCCCTTTTAAGCCCAATCCTCCCGCTGTCACGTAAGAAGTTCCTTCGCGGTCGATTCCACCACTCTGTAATTCACCACCCAGCCCGTCCCTCCGAAGCCCTCTGCGGGCACAGCAGCGTCCCGCTGGCCTCCACGCCTCACCAGGACCCGCCGTGCCCAGCCCAGCACGGCGAGGCCAGGGCTGGCAGGGGAGCGAACCGGTGGCTTTGCGGTTACGCATTCAGGAGCTCACCCCCCCACACAGAGACAGAACGGCCGCGGCACAGCAGAGCTGATCGGTGTGTCAGTATCTGACCTGCGGGCAGCCGAACGGCTGCGGCCAAGTACTACGTGTTTGCAACTGGGAGTGCCTGGGTTTGGGTCTCTCTTTCTTGAAGCAGAAACGGCTGTTCCATCCGCTAAGTAATTACATGCAGTTTTTGGTAACCTCCAATAGACAATTAATCCAGATTGATGAGTGTTTCTGAATTAAACGGCTGAGTACACCAGGTTCAGCTACTTTGAACCTTATTTCAAATACAAGGCAACAAATCGAATCTTTGATCTTTATATATTTTTGGTGTATCCAACGGTAAATATAAATCTGTAAATTATTTTAAAATTAGAGTAACTTTTTGATAAAAAACATTGATAATGCAGCATGTATCTCTCAAAAATATACAATTATCTATTTTACATTAAAGTTTTCAACATGTCCATCCCCACAACCAAATCTAATACTTCCTATGAGAAACTACTTAATAAAATATCTGAAGAAGGAAAGGGTTAAAATAGGGAAAAGCATTTACAAAATATGTAAATTTCACAGTAATTGAAATTAAACATTTCGTATAGAGTAACTTACATTTATCTAAAACATTTAAATATATCTTTATACAGAAATTTAATGTAGTAAAATATAGCTATGATTGAACTTAAAGACTCTAGTCTTCTTTGAAGACATCTTTAAAGACTTTACACATAGAATATGCTTATACAATACATTCTGCTGAAGGTTAGGCAAAGCACTTTCTCGTCAACCACACAGGTAGCACATTCATCCTCCCGACACCTCGTAACAGAGCCAATCCTGCACACCCTTACACATGGGATAACTACACTTCCATGACAGTCCTGTCCATGTCACCAGGACTACTCATTGGCCTGGTAATACTGAGCACTTCTCGTGTGTGTAACACCATTCACTGACTATCTCCATGGACTCTGAGAATAGTCATAATGTGTAAAGTTGAGCATCTGCTTCTACTAGCAAGGGCAAGGTGTGTAGTTACTCATATGCATAAATGTTTGCAGGATTAGTAACAGATTTGATTTAAAGTAATATTCCACCTGATCCTGGGCACTTCATCTATTGCACATCTTGCACTTAGACCATCCTGGCATCAGCAAGGCACAAGTGTAGAATCAGCAGAAGAAATCTGCAGCTCAGACTTCAGAGCAGACTATCACTCGAGTGTAATGAATTCCTGTCTCCTCTTGCAGAAAACACATAACCTTCACTAAAATTAATGAAACTTACTCATGTCATTTTTAGAGGAAAACAATGCTCATTTTTCCTCAAAGGAGAAGGATCAGTAGAACACCTTACAATTACAAAGTGGCAACATAACAGTAAAAAAATTACATATTAAAAGTGTCTTTTTTTCTTTTCATTTGGCATTGATTTGAAGGTCAGGATATGGCAATGGCACTAAAAAAATACTGTGACAATTAGTACCTTTCTGACATTTCCATATTCTGACACTACTCTGGGACTATCCAACTGCGATGTTCATACAACAGTTCGACACAAACCACTGCACAACTACCTTAAGAGAATAGTTTCATTTTGATGGGCAGTATTCTGCACATGCAACAGGCTCTGCTGTGCATTCTTTGTGCCCTCAAAACCATCTCTTATTTCAAGGGGAATTTGGGCTAGCTAAAGGATTACCTTATAAATCACCTTTTTTATATCCTCTATCTACTTATTATAAACTAAAGAGACAATTGTTTTTTCTTTATATATATATATATGCATTATATATTTTATGTATGGAAGGAACACTGAGCTAATTTTCCAATTGTTAAAGTGGTAAGTTAGGCTCTGTATACTTATGTATACATCTATCTGCATAAAGACATTGCCATTAAAGGTACACACGCACCTATGTTAGTGCACAAGAACATTATTTGTCTTAACGTTTGTGTGTGCCTGTATTTGGTATAGTAGATTAAAAACAAAATCTCTTATTAAAGAGCTTTGGCCCAGAGAACAAGAAAGGGAATGTTAGAGTGTGCTCTTCTCCAATTAGCAAATCAATGCATATTAAAACAAAAATACCTGGAACAAACCTGAAGCTGCAAATACAACCAGAAAGCGAATGAGATGCTGTAGCTGTAAGCTTAACAAAACAAAGGTTACATAGCTGAAGTAATAAAATCTTATTAACCAAAGAAATCTGACCTTGAGGCTTTCTTGCTTAGACAAATAGAAATCCTTTGACCTAAGATCATCTTTGTTCTGCTTATCTTGTTGAATTCCCTTAATGAACACCTTGTGCCAATGAGAAGGTTTAGGGAAAGAAAAAGAAGTTGTATAGACAAAGCAGCATTTTTCCAAACTGGCATAGATTTCACATTGAGGGCGCACAGACCCCTAAAAACAGGTTGCAGTACTGTAAAATTAGTAGTTTTGTCACATGTAGCATAACATGCTATAGAAGATCCATCAGGCTGTATTTACCCATGCATTGTGTGCACATATACACACTCACACACAGTGGCTTCCCCAAAAGAAAATCAGTCTTTTTTTTTTTTTTTCCCCAAAAACAACCAAACCAATCCTTTTAACTTTAAAAAGCTGATGTCCACACCCAGTCCTCTGAAGCTGTGCCATCCTGCGCTGCTCCCCATGGCGTTGCCCCACGGTTAGGTGGCACTGCTGCTGGAGCAGGGGGTGCTCTGGGTGCTGCCGATGCTGTGCGCTGCGCTGCTGTTCTTGGAGGCTGTCAGGACGTGGGGACCTGCTGCCTTCCCGCTGTTTCCCCTGGGGGAGAGGGGACAGAAAAAGAGGGGTTGGGAGAAGGGAAATTGAAAATGCTAGTTGACATAGAAAACACTAACCCGTTCCTTCCCAGTCTGCCTCTTCTGGTGGTTTGTATTTCCATGCAGTGAATATGCTGGGTGACAGACCTCAAACAGAGTACTGTTGAAAACGTCACTAGACTTTGGCACCTTAGCATTGCTATGCACATGGGAAAAATAATACTCTTGTTTTCTTAAGCGTTTTAAAAGGAGCTGATGGAAACTGTCAAGATAGATGCTGTCCACCTTCTGTTTCCAGCTGTCACTCAAATGGGTCCTGTTACATGACTCAGACCACTTTATAGCTTTGCTATTTCATGGAAAAAGGCCAATGAAATGCAGGGCTTAGTTTTAATGCCACTTCATAGAGCAGTATATTTACTAAAAGTAGAGCTGAAGACAACATTCCTCAATCAGCTGGATACCACACATCCTGAGACATGGCCAGTTTTCTTTGTGTAGAAAAACAACAGGCTACCCTAGTAACTTGACTTGATTTAGTCCAAATATAACATGCAGGAAGTTCCCCTATAGCTACCACAGTATGTATAGCACTTATAGCCTGTAGTGAGAACAAGCCTCACTCTTTCTTGCTAATTGTTTACTGATGATAAATTAAAAGCCCTTTGTTATTTGGATTACCAAATCAAGCACTAGGAGTTAAAGCCAGATTTATGGCTCCTGACAAAAGCTAGATTTTTGTCTGCTCTTCTCACACCCCTTCTGCACCTGTGGCTGGGATCCTATGGAAAAAATCTAGCTCTCAACTAGCATGGAAGTAAAAATTTCACCACTATGTGAATGCCCAGAAGACCATAAGGAGACCGTGTAAGAAACTGTAGGAAACCGTAACTGTGGCATTTTTCAAGTTACAGCGCTCAAATCTGCAACCTTAGAAATATTACAAAATAGTCTCTGCAAAACAGATGGGCAAGACTAAGTTTATATAACCTGCACTGTAGCTGCCCCCTCCCTCGAGCTCATCTCTCAGGATGTGAACCTGTGACCTCAGCGCGGTGACAGGGACAGACTGCCGCTGCTGGAGCTGCAGAGCAGCCGCGGCCGCCAGCACCAGCACGGCTGCCTTCCCAGCAAAGGAGAAGGCAGAAATGTTTTTGCCAGATCGTGGACAGGAACGACTGGGAAAAAATCAAAGGCTGGTACACCTCCCTTACAGTGACGCAGATCTCCTGCTTCACATTGCCCTAGGTTATATCCAAACCCTGACACCATGGGCCAGGTCTGCAGAGTCCAATTTTTCTTCCCTGCTCAGGATTTGGTAAAACTCCTGTTCCCCAGTGACTGTTCCAGCGATGGGCTGAAGGCTGGAGGCACTGCCGGCATCCGGAGGGTTACAGCGCCGGGATGAGGCAGCTTCCTCCCGCAGGAGCTGCTCTGGCACATCCCGTGCCCCCCGTGCTGCTGCCCAGCTGCCAGAGCCCCCAGCTCCTCAGGAATGCTGCCTTTAACGCTTTGTGTCTCGGGCCAGAACGCGTCCTTCTGCGGGCTGCTCGGCACTCAGAGGGCTGCTACAAACTAAGCGAGGTCTGGGGATTCCTCACAGCAGAGGCTGCAAGTGCTCTTTGTAATGGAAACCAGCAGGTTTGCTGCTAGCTCGCACCGCGGCCACAGCTATGAGTGCACATAAGGCCCCGCAACGCACAGCTCCTGCCTTACACCCCACGGGTTTAGGAATGAGGAGGAAAAAAGGGACGGGACAGGGCAGAAAAACAACAAACTAAACCACTAAACCACAGTGCCCAAGAGGCCAATGAAATGTTTAAAAAGAGGGTGAGGATCTCGCTCTTGAATTCAGCATTCAGTCCAGTTACTCACTCTTGTGAGCAGATTTTGTTTCTGTTTTTCCCAGTGCGAGAAATAACTACGTAGCTTGTCCATGAGCAGCAGATTTCTGCTCATGTGCAGTAGGTCAGAATCTACCCCCAGTAATCTGCAAATAAATCGAGTTTCAGCTCTAACTTGCATTTGAAACAGCTTTGCAAGCCATAAGAATAAGATGCATAAAATCAGCGCCTGTGTCATCATGCTGTAAAAGCTCTCATAAGCCTTGTTTGGATGCCTTCCCCTCCCGGCTTGCTCCCTTCTCCTCCAGTTGTTTGTGTACAAGTCTTCCTTCCTTTTGTACTACAGGATATATTTACAAAGGCAACGGTAAGCAAATTCCCTTTCACCAAAACAAAACAGGCAAACACAAACATCAGAAACCAGTGAGCCAGGAGCCCAAGCCCCGGCAGCACGAGGAGAAGCCAGGGTGGTCGCAGGGCTCCCCCAGCACAGCCCCCAGTCCCCTCCCCGCAGCTCCGCTGTCACCCAGTTCACAAACCACATGATTGCACACAGCTTTGCGTCAGCCTTAGCATGTCAATGCAATCTGTATGTGTTTAACCATAAATTCATTTATAAGCTAAACACATGTTGTTTTTATTTCATGGCAAAGTGACAAGTGTAGTGCCAGAGCCCCTGTGCGAAGCAGTCGCTCTGCTCCTCCCAGCTCCTCTGGAAAGCATCCGCAGAGGCACCTTCCCTCCAGTTTGGGATGGGAGCCTCCTTCCCTTCAGTTTGGGATGGGAGCCTCCTCCCCTCCACTGTAATTCAGTCACCTCTGCAGCACCCCATTTCTAGAGCATGATCAGCAGCTCCGATATACCACAATCACCTCCTGAACAATAACAAATTCTCAGTGTCCTCAAGAACACAAAAAGAACCCAAATCATGGTGACGTTATGAACACAATCCAGCAAATACATCTGGACCAGCTGATTTTTCCTGCATTTTATTTCCTCAACACCTAGCTAATCTGTAGCAAAGTTTTTTTTAAAGAATATTCACAAAAAGGATGTAAAGAAATGTAAACTATCACTGAAAAGGCATTCCCCATCTGCCTTTTTTGTGTAAACAGCTTCATATATCTCATGTTACTGAATCATAACTTGCTCAAAATGGACATGTCTCATCTATTGACAGTAAACAAGCTTTTACCCATCTGAATGCGACAACATGCACTTTATTATTCACACTTAGGAAAGATGCCAGCTGTACTCCCTGTCCAGGAAGTCTGAATGTTTGCTTTTCTATCTCCATTTGCCAAATATAATTGGTTGCTATGTCGGTTTATTTTAAATCAGATCCCATAAAAAAAGGGAGATGTGGGGAAGGAAGGACGCCTTTAACTTCTCAGATTTTGGAACATTTTATCCCCTTAACTTGCAACACTGCCTGGAGAAAGAAAGCGTGCTTTCTAAGAGAATGAAGTGACCGAGTTCTCTCTAACACAGTTTACTTGGTTTAGCAGTCTCATCAACTAATCAGACTTGTGCATGTCCCTTCATAAACATAGCCAATTATCCCAATCAAGATAGATATTACATTGACAGATATTTATATGGTTAAATTTTGAAAGGTTTCTGCATCCATGCACACTGCAAAATTTTCTCTTCTTCACCAGGTAAATCTGGTTAATTGTGGCAAATCTCTGCTACTTGGTTCTTGGGTCCTCTCCAGGCAGGACCAACACTGCTGTGGAAAGTTTTCAGCCACCCCTTGTCCTTTCACTGACTGGAGAAAGGATCAACAGCATGGAGTCCTTTTGCAGAAATGTCAGCTAAAATTCCTCCTCTGTTGCTACAATCCAGCTTCCCCTCTCTCTTCTCCTACTAGCTGTGTATCTTAGGACATCTATGCTCCATGCTGAATTGTTTCAGAGAATCTAGAGTATTCTGAAGCACAATTTTTAGGCTTTGCAAGAATTTTTCCATGACTGAAATCAGCAAAAGCCCTACATGAACAAAACTCAACAACAATTCCTCATTCAATACTTGGAGATGAAATTCTACTTATTTTCTAGTTGTTTTCTGCTATCAATTGTTCGAGGTTTTAATGGTAACGGCCTTTCAAGATGGACCAAAGAGAGCTCATTCATATAAAGCTTTCTCCATGCTAGAAAGAGTTTGCCAGTAAAGACATTCTGATAAAAGTGCATCATCAAACCTTCTCACTACCAGCAAAAAGGTGGCCTTTTGCTGTACTGCGTATAACACTACAGCAACAAATATAACCTTACTTCACACACCCCAAGTTGCCATTCTCCACCAGCAGTAGCTTTTGTCCATGCTCTGAGTATCACCAAAGCACAGTTTTAGACTGAACTAATATTTTCCAACCTTTGGTCTAAATCACGTGTTAGAAACCCAGTGCTACTTGCAAGAAGAGATGAGATCTCAGAACACAATTCAGCAATGCACGAATTCTCCCCTCCTTGTTTTATTAAAAGTCCGCAGCCAGCTCTAAAATGTTTCCAGTGCAACTGGATTATCTTGTCTGCCACAGCAATCGTCTTCTAAGGGACGGTCCCTGCCAGAGCTTTCACTGCGCTCTGCTGCAAGTTGTGCTTTTTAGATACAAGATATTATGCAGAGAAAAGTTATGTGCACAGCAACATAGGTTCACTTTCAAAATCCTTTGAAAATTGGAACCCGATAACTTCCTAGACATTTTTTATAATTTCTGTGATTCTCTGACCTGATGAGTTAAAACGTCCCCTTTCTTTCTTTTCTTCTCACTTGTCACTTTTTGTCTGGCCTTTTTCTCCACTAATTTTCATCTCTCAAACACAAAGCCAGAGCAGCCGCCCTCTCCGCTACTTGTACGTGGTCACTATGACTGATGTATTTTGTTAATGTAATTCTTTTAATGGGATTGGTCCAAGTCCTGTTGATGCTGAAGGATTTATGATGTTGGCTTCCCAGTGTTCCTTGACTTCTGATGCACAACATGTGTATATAGATGGTTCCGTATATAAACAGAGATGGAACTTCCACAAATGCAGGACCAACAATATTAATTTAACAATTCTTCTAATTTTTTGTTAATAAAGGCTACCTACTTGGAAGTTACCTTCTTAGCTTAATTTACTCATTGTAATTGCTCTTCCTTTTATTCCACAATGTTTCAGTAGTATATGAAGCAGAATTATACTATTTATACATATTATCACAACCTTTAAATTTTCCACATTTGCCTCAATTCCAAACAAGCTTCATACACAGCTGATACATTCAGAAGTATTAAACTGCTTATACAAAGTTGTTGTACTGCCAGCTGGGAAAAAACCCACAGTTGTTTTTTTTTTTTTTCCAAATTAACATAAGCTCCTAGTCATAATATTTACAGAAGCTCTGACCTGACAGGGCTGGATTCTCACTCCTAAATAGCTTCCATGAGGTTTTAGATGCCGAAAAAACCCTGCAGTGGGCTAGGGGAAACTTCCAGTGCTCCAGAACTGCAAAGGTCTGGAGTAATTTACCTCACATTCTCCCCAACTTCCAGAGAACTTGGTAGGGTCTTGCAAGGTCAAAAGTGAAGTAGCTGAGAGTTCAGCGTGCTGTAGGGGTCCTGAGCTGCTGTGTAATCCACAAGCAGTCAAACTCAGATGCTGCAAATCAAGGCCCCACCAGTGCCCAGTCTTTGTCTGTACCACCTTGCAGATTTACAGAAAAAGCTCTCAAAACCCCCTCTTCTTCCAATACAGTATTGTATTGCTGCTAACTTAGTTTAGTGTGGAAAAAAATTCTGAGGAGATACTGAAAAACTATCCATGCATAAAGGCTGCACCAGTCCAGGTACATTCCTGGTTATTTGGCTGGACACAAATGAGATTACACACAATTTCTACCAACTTAATGTAACAGTTGAAGAATAGAGGAGTAAATAATTGGGGCAAAAATTTTGTGTGATGAAGGTCCAAGAAACATTTTTAAGTCTAGTTATATTCAGATTATGTCTATACAAATAAAGCATTCTCTTAGTCATTTGGCCCACTCCTTGTGCTGGTCACACTCCCAGTCACATCAGCCTAATTTATTAACCGCAAAACTTTTTTTTAAAAAAGGAATACGGGCACAAAAAGGTATCCATTAGCCGAACTGTTAACTAAGTTTGAGATACAGAGATGCTACTAATGATAACGCAACAAGCCAGGAATACTCAGTTTTACTCATATCCCAGGTGAGTTTTCAAGACTCATGTTTAAAATTATTTTAGGAAATTTTAAATCATGTTCATAAGCGTAACACCTCCCTTCAGGGAAGGGCGGGTATCAATCTGCTGGTATACGCCAACAGGCTCATGGGAGGAGTTGCTGGAAAACACCCCAGTAAGAACAGAGATCAAGAAGAAAAGTCCAGGGTGGCCATTGCTGGCCCCTCTCCCTCCTTCCTTCCCACCCTGCAGGAGCTCAGACCACAGCACGTGTCCTGCGGCGTGACCTGCACCGAGCTCTGCAAGAGCCCTCATACTCACCTGTGTGCGAGTAGATAAACCAGAGCGCTCCTGTCAGCAGGGCTCCAATTACAAATGCTGCAAAGGCGATGCCCACGACAGTCAGCGTGTCCAGACCGTAGAACGCAGCTACAAAGGTAAACACATATAGTAAGGACTTTGTATTTCCAGTGGCAAATGCCATTTTACAAAAATTCACCCTTACACTTCCATGGAAAAGTTTTTTAAAAATTCATAGGTAATTAAGCACCATTTTAAGGAACAGACTAGCAGATTTGCATCAAAGAAATAAAAATGATGCTTTCAGAGACTGGCTTCAGTCCAGCCAACTGTTCCACATCGCAAACCAAACCCCAGCTCAGCACACCCAAATCTGGAAAATGTCGCAAAAATTAAGCATTTTCAGTTGGCTGTTAATAACCTGCTTTCAATTAAATATCCGTTTATCTTAAAAATGTGTTTTAAAAAGGCTGAGATTTTTGGCAAAAGATGTTTTTCATTTAAATGCCCTAACATTCAAACAAACTTTCCCCTATATCTCCTGCAAGTTCAGTCTGAAATCTAGGTGGAGAACGGAACTGCTGTTAAGAGGGAAGAGATGCCAGCAAAAAGTCAGCAAAAGCATAAATAGAAACAATGGTTTTTCACATTTGGCAATGCTTTCAATAACTGAAATTAATTCCAGAACACAAAAATAGAACCATACACACACACACATGCAAATCACTTTCTAGGGGAGAGGCCCTTTTGCAGTGCCATTTCAAGGGTAACAGCATCTGGTTCCTGGATGTATTGTCCCCCAATGCTAACTATCCAAATAAAGAAACTTTGGGTTTTTGTGTTTTTCTTTTTGGTGAGTAGAAATACTTCAAAAAATAGTAATCATTCTTTTAGCAAAAATAGTAATCATTCTTTTAGCAATCATTTGGGGAAATTTCTTCTTACAAAATTGATTTTGTTTCAGTATTTTTAATGTCTCCCAGTGCACAACAGCGAAAAACATTTTACTGACTAAGCTGGCCAGGAAATGAGCTGACTGGATCTCCTCAGTAGTAACCTTCAGTGGAATTCCAGTTCTCAAAACACAACCAACCTCACTTTACAGGTTCCTGCATCCAGCAGATGTCCCTACAGACACCCAACAGCTTCTGAGAGCCATTCCCCTTTTCCCCTTCTGACAAATGTCTTCTCCAGCAGCTCCTGTTGGCAAGGGCCTTCAGGACCCATTCCTGGGTGCCTGTGACCAAGTTTGCATATGCAACACCTGATAGCGGCTTAGCAGTTTTTTATCTCATTTCTATGAGGGTATTTCTGACTCCTTTGGCCACATTGAGTCATTTTAAATGCAAACAGAAAAGACTATCCTAAACTCAACTGTTTTTTTTCACAAGGCACCAGCTAGTGTCCTCTTAAGGAGGAAACTTAGTGAAGAGGAGAAAGTCACATGGAGGCTGAAGTGGCAGAAGAATAATTTCCCATTCCTTCTGGTATTTTGAGCAAATTTGGTCCCAAAGACACAGGGACAGGAGCAAAGGAAAAAACCCTTCTTTGCTCTTCTTCTTATCTTCCCTTTTCTCCATTCATTCTTGTTTCTGACTGCAAATCATCTTTGCTTTCCTGTTTATTATTGCCATCTAGTGCTGCTTCTCTCCTTTTCTTTGCTTCCTAGGTCAGTAATTGACCCCAGTTAACTCACTACGCCATGACAACATAAAAAAAAATCAAAGGAATCAAAAGAATCAAAGAAATTAAACCACATAAAGTCAGTGAACTCATCTACAGCACAACCTGTAAGTGCTGGTGCCAGAGTAACAGGGCGGTGGCAGCTGCGGTGCAGGGGAGAGCGAGGCTGCAGTCGGACACAGGGGCTCCCTGCGGCATCGCTGCTGGAACCCGGGTTGGGGCTCGGCAGAGAAAGGGAAACCACACACACACAGAGCAGCAAATGAACTTGCTGAGCCTGAGACTCTCTGTGGTGTTTTCCCAAATTTCACATACACAAAAGGTCACAGCCCTTCTCTCTAAACGCGCGCGCGCACACACACACACACACACACTCAGAAAGCTTGAAGATAATTTTCTTCATTGATCTAATACTTTCTAGACAAAAGTTTAAGGCTTAAAAGAGATTGATTTAAGAGTTACTTACGTGGCTGTCTCACATTTGGCTTTGGAAGGGAGGAATCTGATTCAAAAACAAACAAACACACACCACGAAACGTTAATCAGACAGTGTTCCACATACAGCCTACAAACTATGCAAGCAGCCTTCAGGACCTGATCTGACAGAAAGACATTTATTGTAATTTTTACAAAGCAGGAACTTTGGGAAAACCGTCCCGAATTCAATAATCTTGCTCAGCTCAGAAAAATTCTATTCATACATTGATCATTCCTTGGGGGAACATATCTACAGTATAGTTCATGCATCATATATTTTGCTGGCAAGTACGCTGCAACCTTTCCCACCCACATGTCATGAGGTCTGACCTGCAGTAACTCTGGTTTGCCGAATGTGATGTGAGGCTCTTAAAGAGCATAGATTGCAAAGGCTAGTTTAAGGTGATTACATTCATGTAACTACTCACTAATCACAAACAGGCAATACCAGCATGCTAAATCAAAAAAAAAAAAAAAAAATTAAAAGCAAACACTGGCTATCACCTCTAAAGTCACTATTATGGCACAATACACACTGCTTTATCCAATATGTTTTGATTCACACATTTTCCTGAGTCCTACTCGGTATTCTGTTTTGGAAGTTCGGTGGTTTTTTTTTGTTTGGTTTAGTTATATATAGGAAATAAAAGATCATAGCTATTGTATCAAAGCTATTATTGTTGGCAAGAATATAAAATATCATCATCATTATCAGCATGTAACAGAAAGAGACAAGTAAACATGTGTTTAGAAATGAAGAATTTTCGCTTCTTTTGCTTAACTGACTTCTCTTATCTTTCTCCAAGAATGCCACCTCAAGCAGAAGAGCCAGAGATTCTGGCTTCAGACCCGAGGATCTATTTGCTTAGCTGCAGTTTGCTTCTGGACTGCCCATTAACCCAGGGATCTCATTTTAATTCTGGAAGTAACCAGTGTGTTCAGTGCAACAGCTGCAAAAGGATTTGATAAGGCATTGTCCCAATACTTGTTTTTGTATCTTTAGCAACTGAAAAAAAAAGTGTAATTGCTATGTAAACATATTTAAAGTATTCTTAAACCAAGACTATGCTTCTAACTTCTAAAACCCAACTGGCAGCACTGAACTTCTAGCAATATCCTGTAAAATCATTAGACACATGTGCCTACAATATCCAAACTCATGTTTTAGTCTTAAACTGCATTATTGTTACTTGTTGTAACACACAAGTATTTCTCCCAGGTCGCTCTCGGCCGGAAACAGGTGTAACAGTAGTTAGGAAACAGGTGAGAACATGGAGGGTTGTGTGGGTTTGGGTGTGTGGGTTTAGGTGTGTGGGTTTGGGTGTGTGTATGCACAAATAAGCTAGAAAGTTGTCAAAAGCACAAAACAGCCAAAGCACAACTGAATGTAAGATTTGCAAGGAGGGCTGGGCTGCAACCAAGGGGCATTGAACAGTACAAACATGGGTAAGGGCACTAAGAGACTGTCCAAACACTCCACTAGCACATCCCAAGTGCCAAGAAAATGCCTTCTGAGCTGAGGGGAGAATGAATTTTCCATGCTCATTCTGTCATTCTGTCTCTATAATATAAAATATAGAAAATATAAAGTTTGCTAATTAATGATAGATTGGGTAGCCCATTATCAATTCTTCCCACTCAACCAGTTCCTTACATGTATTTTAATGTGGTTTGCTCTGAGCAACACAGAAGCAGCGGAAATCCTTGAGGTTCAGGAAAAGCATCTAGTTTAAAAATATCAGCAGCCAGCCTTTAGAAATTATCATGATTTTCTATAAATTTGTGGGATAGAGGCACTTGTTACCTGCTCCCTTGACCTCTTTTCTATGGCCTGTCTCCTCTTACTGTAGAAATAATAATCTAAAGTTTCCACACTTAGCAAAAATCTGAACAATGACATCCGTAGATTATTTCAATAGAAGAACACATATTTCCTAGCATTTAAATGGACATCCATATGCCTTTCATTCGAGTGGGGGAGAGCGTGTGTGTGCAATGCAGGAATGCAAAGGGAAAGAACACGGCATGAAGTTAGATTTTAGATACTTCCATTGGGATCTACTGCAAAAATATAAGCAACTGAGCTTGCAAATAACTAACAAAATTAGGAGGGGAGGAAGAGTTGTTTAGATACACAGTTTGGATTTCTATTAGTCAATGACAGTCATAAGCTTATGTCTCAATAAAAAAATATGACAACTTTGCAAAGACCAGTTTGTTCTGACATTTGAAATGTCAAATGTCATTACTTCTACATTTGGCTGGGGAAGTAACCCACATAATATGGTTTACAATGAGAGCTGGTCTGTTCACATAAAAGTAAATTAAGAACACCACCTCTGAGATGTAAATTCTCCTGTTCAGTAATGCAATATAATTTCTTCTCCAAATCTTAGGTTTACATATTGGCCACCAATGGCATTTGGCTTTTCGAAAGAGGTTATTTGATTCACTGCAGAATGAATGCATACCAGCAAAGCCCCATTAATGTGCCACTTTGTGTTATGGCTGAAAGCTGGGCTATGCTGGGGAGATTTCCACCACGCACCCCACAATTAGACTAAATCACCCACAACGCAACAAAATATCTCACTGTCATCCTGTAACTAATCTTTATAAATTTAGCTCATCTTTGCACACTAACTTCTTGTGCCTCTGACAAAGACAACATTCTGAGGGCAGCTCGAGACAGGAGCTGCGAACAATGCTCCACACATAGGAAGGGCAAAAGAGCTCAGAGTACGAGTCTGTTTATTGAAAGCTGAACTTCAGTTCAGAGCTTTGCAAAAAGAAAGAGTGCAGAATCAGGCCCAAAGCACAGTTTTAATTGCACCACACTGGCAGATCAAATACTTGCCTTTAGTTCATAGTGGATTTGATCTGTATTAATAAATTTGTAAAAAAACCCAAACTAAACATTAGCTGATTTGCAGAGTTAAATAGAAACAGTTGTTGCTTATGTCCCTTTACAATGCTGTACGGTACTTATAATTGTTCAANAAAGGAAAACATCAAAATTAGCTGAAACAGTAAAAACAGTTCTTATTTCCCATCACAGGGCATATTATTAAGTGAGAGTACAGTCTCATCATGCCGTTCACCAGTATCTCATAATGCTCTTCAGCCTTTCCAACTCCTTCAACCATTTTTTTCTGTGAAGATTACATAATCAAACGAGCCCCACAACACCTTTGTCTATCTCATCTTTTGCTCTTAATAGTTTAACAATCTAATGAGTCTCTCTCTGGTGGTCACCCCTTTGCTTTACAAACTTATCAGGCTTTAACATCCTCAGTACTTTGTAATTCCATTGCTGTTATTCCTAAATATATATTTGCAAGCACAATAAAGAAATTATACAGGAGGGAGCAAGCGCTGCCTTTGATCTCTGGGCAACAAGAAGTTGCTTGAAGTGCTACTGCTATATTCATACTTATGAAACCCATATTGTTGTGTAGTACAGTATTCCTTTCTCAACGCCTGGCAAAACCACATGTCAAGAGAATAATAAGGACAGTTAAAAAATGTCAGTGAACTGCCCTGATGATTGCTGCCAGGGAAACGTCTAAACAAACACTTTACAAACACAGTATCACCACTAGATTATACAATGCCACAGACTTGGAATACTCCCTCATTTCAAGC
>VWYH01002040.1:0-22888 GCA_013399365.1 Pampusana beccarii
TCCTCCTCCTCCTGCAAACACATTCTTTCTCCACCAGATCCCCCTCCTCTGCCCTCCCTCTTTATTAATCACCATCTAGCGCCGCAGAAGAAACTCGCACGTTTTGCAAACATCCCTCATTTTCCCTCTCTTCTGGTGGGAGAAAGTTCCGCCGGGGGAGGGGGAGGGCGGGAAGGAGGGGACGGGAAGACTGCGGGGGGCTGCTATCTGCAGGAGGTTTCTTTTCCTTCCCCTCCTTTCGGGGTACAATCTTGCCAGCGGCCGCGGGCTCAGATGCCCCCGCTCCCCCCTCGGCGGCCCCCGCCCCGCCCCGGGGGCGCGGGGGAAGGCATCCCCCTCCGCCGCCCCACTAAAGGAGGGGCCCCTGCCCGGCACTGCCGGTAACCGCTGTCCCCACGCTCGCAGGCTGCTGCCGGGCCGCGGGGGGGGGCGGTCCCGGTTCCTCAGCAGCAAAAGGGCGCGGGGTCTGGTTTCATTCTTCCTGGGCAGCTTTTACCGGGGGAGCTGAGGAAGGGGGGAAAGTAGTTGAGCGAAACTTATTTCTGCTCTTGTGATGAGGGCTGCGGCGCGGTGCGCAGCTGGGGGGAGCGCTCGCTGTGTGTTCACACCCCCCCAGCGCTGCCGCTGCCGGCTGCGGGAACGAGCGGCTGAGCTGCACCGGCGGTGCCTCCCGCTGCCGGTGCGCAGCCCCCGGCGGCGTCCCGGAGAGACCGCTGACTTCCTCCTTGCCCAAAGTGAGAGTTTATTCACGTCAGGCATTTCACAACGACACATCAAGGCAAGTAGGCAAGTTCAAGTCAACCATGAAATGGTCACTTTTTAACCCCGTCCTGTCCTCATTAGGGAAATGCTCAAACACAGCCCATTTTCAACGAGGGCTCTTAATGAGGGGAGCTTGCCAAGTCTACCAGCTGCAATTCCCGTAAATTTACAAACCAAAAGGAGCGGGGGGATGGGTGGGGGAAGGAGAGAACCAGTATAAGACAGGTAATGTCAAAGAAAATATCAAGACCCCAACGTGTTAACCCTTGCAGAACGCACACCGCATCCCTGCAGCTCCGTTTCTGGCTGCATTTTCTGAGTTCCCTCAGATTTGCAGGGTTCGGGCAACAGCCACAGTTCTTCCTTTCTACAGACCACATCGGTAAGTGACAACTACAGAGCATAAGCTTAGGCAAGAAGGGATGAGGCAAACTCGGGCTTAGCCCCAATGAGCAAAATTAGTTTTCATATCTGGTGTAGAATGCCCCCAAATCCTGTCATCTTTTCTGGTACCCAGACACTGCAAAAAGCTGATAACACCAGCTTTAAATACTGGAGTTTCCCTTTGAATAAATATTCAATTTACCTGGAGTTAATTTAGTATAAAAGACATCCCCCTTGGCACAAATGCACTGATGTCCTTGAACACACCTCTTCGAGTGCTTGAAGTCTCACACAACAAGCCATTATTACAGACCTGATTTAAAACCATAATAACCCCCCCTCGTCCCTCTTCTCCCTCACACCCCTCCACGAGGATCAGGGCAAGCCCACAACACCGCATCAGCAAGGCTGTCCCTATCAGTTGCGTAGATGAGAGAAGTCTCCCCTTTTCCAGGCAGGACCTGCAGAAGGCCACACTCCCTCACAGGTTCTCTCCAAGGAACAACTTTGTGCTAGAGACCTGTGCACGAAAAGCAAGGACTGTCTGGCAGGGTCCCAGGAGCAAGCAGAGGCAACAAGGAAAACACAATTGGAGCAAGGTAAAGGCAGACACCAAGCTGGGTGCTTTCTGCAGCCCTTAATGCTGCAAGGAGTTGTGGAGTCAGGGTGAGACTGGGTTTGCATCCCCACAGGAGCTGTTTGAGGGTGGGTTTGCATCTCTACCCAGAGCGGACAATGGGGGGCTAGGCCCAGTCAGCCCTGCAGCACATGCCAGCACCCCCCAGAGTAGCGCTGCTGGGGATCACGGCAAAGCCAGACCCCCCCCCAGAGCCAGTGTGCTCGCCGGGGTTGAGCAGGCCCCTCATGTGAAGTCATCCTGAAGGAAATGGAGTTGCCTGGCCAGCATGGCTCAAGCAGCATCTTGGCTTCTACATGACCTAGGAGGCAAGGTAGACGCAGTGCAGGTTGCCATGGGTTTACCTCCAGTTTGGCTCACAGGTACCTACTGCACCAGTGAAAGCAGGCTGGACTGTACAACCAAAAGGAATGTTATGGCTCTGTTCTTCCTGGTTGATCCCAGTGGAACTTGTACAGGAGAGGCTTTCTCCTGGGAGAACCCTCTCCACACACACATATGCGTGCACAAGCCCCCCCACACACACCCCAACACACCCCCACCCCAGCTCATTTGACAGGAAAGCAAGCTAACAATTCTTTGCAGAATGGAGAAAGAACTCCGTTAAAATAATAAAGAAGAGTGACTGTCTACAACTTCCTTGCAGAAGTACATAGAGAGTTATGTGGGAACTGGGTTAGCCTGGAGAAACATGGTATTAATGCAGCAATGACAGCAGCCACAGTGGCTGGGCCCTGGCATGCAGGGAGACCTTGTGGGAAAGTGGTTCAATTGCTTTTAACTCCTGGCTTACATTAACTCCCCATCACCCTAAAAACACTTTTCTCCCACCCTACACACTAAAAACCTCGCTACTGCTGCAAATTCTCTACCCTTGAAGCTCCAGACTAGGGGGCAGTTGGTTTTTGTCCTTGCTGCTAGAGCGATGCCCACCTCCACGCTGTAGCTGGAAGTTCAGCTATCATTTCAATGCTGGCAATTAAGAAAATAGAAGTCACCATCTGACCTTCCTGGTGAGAGACACCGGGAGCTGTTATTGACTCTGTGGAGCCAGGATGGCCTGAGTGATCCCGCCCGCAGACAGGATGCGATACGAGCACTGGTAAGACAGGCCTGGACACACACACAGCCAGGCACATGGGCGCTAGAAAACTTCATGCAACAAAAAGGCACATTCAAGAAGAAAAGGCACCTCTCACACCAGTAAGTGGCAAATACTGAGGCTGTGTGTGAATGACCTTCCCTGAGAGTGTGCGACCACTCCACACCCCCTGTGCCTCCCACCCACCTTTTGCCAGGCTGGCCAGGATAGAGGGGCGTCCACTCTCCACACTGCAGGATCTGCAACAGTTCGCCTCAGGAAAGAACCAGAGAGGCTTTTTGACACCATGGGCAGACAGGCTTGCTCCCCACAACCTGCCCTCGCTCCCCAGAGCAGTTTCCTGCCAGCGGTGCAGATCCTGGTATGCCCAACTTCCACAGAAAGCCTAGTTTTTCCCTCTCTCCCTCACAGACAATGCTCAGAAACTTTACCAGATGCTGTAAATTGGCTCTGCACTTGGACTTCAGACATAATAATATTAAAAAGTGGAAAGACCAATCAGGCCATCTATATGCTTTCTAAAGCAGAGTTTCAGCTGATGCCCCTTGGCTAAACAACTGCTCAACTGTTTTAAGTTTTGGAGCACAAGACTGTTATCATGCATCAAAAATCAAAGAGAAAGGTATTGCTAATGCTGAATCGTGCAGTCTAAGATTCTCTCAGGATACAAGTGGGCAGTTTGGCCCACTATCTAAATATACACATACCCAGCTTCTAAGAAATAAAATTTTCATTAAAATTCCAGTAGTCTCCTTGTGAAAATAAGAAACAACTGATTCTGGCATATGTTATTCATGTAAAAGATTAAGTATCTGAGAACCAGTTCCAAAACTTATACTTTAGAGGTGTCTGCAATCCAAAAGACAAGGTTGAGAGTGTTCTATCTAGTTCAATAGCAATACTGTTAACTTCTTTGTCATGTTTTGTTAGAAAATGCTGTTCATGCCCATGTTCATTGGATACACAATTACTTAGGTACACACATAAATACTGGGCACTACAAATATAGTATAGTTTATGTCAACTACATGTAACAAATAACCTAAACCATATTATATTACCATAGTGTTATCTAATAGCAATTCTATCTGTATGACTCCTCTGCATGCCTTGAAGACTTCTTGTACAAACCTATTAAACTGCAAAGTTTCACATCTTTGGCATAATTAGAGCCTTGGTAAGAAGCCTTATATATAGTATTGTGTGTGCATATAGATATATATGTATCTATAGATGTATGTACATGCACAGAATGTTGGGTAGAAAATATTTAGGGAATAAACATAACCAGTTAAATAAGCAAATTGATAACACATTAGTTTATGGGGTCTCTCTACTTGTCATACGCAGCTGAATTGTGAGGTATTTATTAATTAAAGCACAAACAGCAATCAGTAAAACTCTAAGACAGTGTAGTATCATACCTACAAATATATGTATCCTAATATTTACTAGTACCATTTTTTGTTTGTTTCAGAGTGATCAGAAGAAGAACGCTATGTATAAACTGTGTAGATTATGATCAGATAGGAAGTGTGCACGTGTACAATAAAAAATAAACACACTATTGACTACACACAGTGACACATATATACAAAGGGTGTGCATGCTTGACCCCTATCCCCAGATGGTTTGGTGGGGACTGGAATGCTTGAGCTTTCCACAGCTCCCAGACCAGCAGATGAAAACCTCAAACCTCAAGTGTAAAGCTGTAAACCACAACGTTTTGGGTTACACAACTGTGCAGCTTTTGTCCTCACTGTGGGTCACATTCTCAGCTTTACAAAGGCATGAAACCCTTTTACCCCAATACAGTAACTTACTTTAAAATTCACATTTGCTGATCTTAAATGCCGTGGATATAAACAGCAGCAAAGACAACAACAGTACCGTTTCAGCACTATCTTTTCTGACAGTTTAAATCACTTGCCAGATTTTGAGAATACTGGAGCGGGGGGGCGGGGGGGAGCACGGGGAGTGGTGTCTAGAAGCTGGATTTAAATGTCTGCCCAGATCAGAATTATAAAAGTGCTTTATTTTCTTTTTCTTATGATTCAATGTTAAAATTGTAAGCATTGCAGCTCAAAACCGCTTCAGAGAACACTACGAGTTAATCTTGTGTGTTTTGGCGCCTTTTCCCTGCTAGCTACTGTACTTAAAAAAAAACTTTTAAAAAGTTGGAGATCTTGTCTGTCCCGTCTCAAGTTCAATGGCAGCGCTTTCCAGCAGCGGGAGAAGATGGCCATGCTCGCAGCCCTAATAATAATTCAGATCACGCCACATCGGCATCTTGTGTCAGAGTCGAAACTGGCTTCCCCGCCCCCTTCAACCTGAGAGCTGCCAAGTCCTCACACACTCCGCATTCAACCACAACTTAATGGATGGGATATTGTGCATTAAAATGTGGCCCAGACACACAGGCGAAGAGAGGACAAGAGGGAAAGCAGACAGACAGACACACACACACANGCAACTTTAAAAACCAAGCCAGAAATGCCACCCGAGCACTGTATCCTGTGATATAGCGTGAAAGAGACCAGCACAAGCCTCCAGACAGTTTATCGAGCAGACCATACACTGCAGCAATGCCATTTCCTCAACATTATGCATTAACACTGCAGTCCATTAACTACGAAAACCACCGAGACAGCCAGAGAGCAAATATTATATTAAAATGTGAGTAAAGAAGCAATCTCTACAGCAACAAGAAAGAGGGGAAAAGAACTGTCTGCAAGGTACAAATAAAGTGGCATTTGCATTAATCTTTTCCAGCATTTAACTGATACTTGCCTGCCAGAGAAGAAGGGGGAGGGGGAAAAGTTGAAGCAGGAAATGTGCCAAGTTCAGCACTTTTGGACGCAAACTTCCATCAACTGATTCCTGGCATAAAAGTGTGACCCATATACCAAAGCTGCCAAAAAAGCAAAATATAAACAATCCACCACTCATATCTCATCCTGTAGAGCAGCAGTGATTATCAGCATTTAAGAAGAGGGTATAACATCCACTTTGAAACCACAGAGACACAATCTCAGCCTGGAGGAATTACAGAACAAGAGTCAAGCAAGTTAAATATATATCTATATAAAAAAAACACATTGAATTAAATAAATGAGATCTTGAAATCTGCAACACACACCACGGGGCCGTTGGCTTCACATTTTCCGGGAAACAAATCTATTATTTTCACAAGGACTCAGTATTTTGGAGTGTTACAAAAAAACAACAAACGACAGAAAACAACAACAACAAAACAAGCACGAAACACCACAACCATACCAAACTTAAAAGCCCCCCACCAAGCAGAACTGGCCTTCTGCCTTTTGAGGTGGGGTGTTTCATTCTCGGTTTGGTCTGTTTGTTGTCACTGATTTGGGGGAGGTGGGGTGGGTATGTTTTATTATTTGCTCAGGCTGGATGTTGGCGCTTTTTTTTTTTGTGTGTTGCCGGCTTTTTGCTTGACACCGAATGTAATGGAAACTCTTGGCCAGAGAGAGGGGGAAAGGCGGCAGAGCCACACGGCCCGCAGGTAGCCCCCTCCTCCCTCCCTTCCCCTCTCCCTTTCCAGCTGCCAGGCTGGAGAGCACGTTTCGGTGGCGGCGGGCTTGAACGCCGTCCAAGGAAAATTTTTACTTTTATATAACATACACACACACACACATATATATATATATACATAGGTAGATGTGTATGTTATGGCTGGGCTGCCTCTGTACGCATCCCTCCGCCCATCCGCCCATGCGTGGAACGAGTGACCAGCGGCGACCCGGGCCTCCTTACAACCTCAGCACCGGGCTCGGCAGCCGCTCACCGCTCACCGCCCCCCGCGCCCGGCGGCGGCCGCAGCGCGGTAAGCGCAGCTCTCCGCTTCCGCCTGGCGGCTGCCGGACGCACCGGGGCCGCTGCGCTCGTTTGCATATTAGGGACGCGACAGCCAATGGGGAGCGGGGGGCGGGGCTCGGCGGGGCGGTACGCGAGCGGCGGCGGCGGCAGCCGGTGTCAGCCTGGCGGGGCGGGGGGACCCGGAGGGGACCGGAGGGGACCGGAGGGGACCCGGAGGGGACCGGAGGGGACCCGGAGGGGACCGGAGGGGGCAAGGGCCACGGGGCCGCGTCTGCAGCCGCCGGCGGGGGCGGGCACAGGCGCGGTGACACCCGCCGCTCCCTCCGTTGTGGTTTCTGGGTGCCGAGTCCCACGGTCGTGCTTTAGGAGGACTTGGGGTGCAACAGCCCTCCCAGCCGGGGCAGGCACCGTGCGCTGAACAGGGTGATGGACGCAGGCCGGGAGAGTCGGAGAGTTACATTGCTTGCAATCGCATTTTAAAATTTAAATATGAAAATATTTCAGTTTAGCCCTCACAGGCCGCGGGTGACGAGCACATTCCTCCCCACGTGTCTTTATAAGAGGCTTTTTGCGGACAGGTTATGTAATTTCATGGCTTGAGATGCCTTCCGTAAGCCATCACATCATACTGCTCCCTCCTTGCAGGATTAACTTCGGGGAAATTGTTCTGCAGCCCAAACCTGAAGGCAGTAAGGCACCTCGCAGAGGAAGGATTTCACATCGAAAACTTCCCACAGGGTTAAGGCACTTAAAATGAAATAAATAAAACTGCACGAGGCAAAAGTGTGTGAAGAGTTTTAATCGGGCAGATAACAAATACGTTCCTTCCTGTTAAAAAGTTTGCCGAGTACAAACTCTAAAGAATCTTCATAATTGCTTGGAGACCATTGCTGGGAACATGGGGGCCTCTCAGGAAGTCAATTTTCTTTTGTTTGATTCAAGAAAAACATTCTAAGCTGCTAAAAATACATTCCACTCTTAGAATGAAGTACAAATTGCCATGAAATAGGAAAAAAATAAGAAACACAAGCTTTCAGACTTAAGAATAATTACTGTGGGCTTTTTTTGTCTTTATTTTTCTGATTCTTCTGTGAAGAAGCTGATCCTAGAAAAAATAAATTATGATTTTGTCTGTTCAGTGAATGGGGGAAATGATTGTTCATGCTATATGTGGCACAGATTTTGTAAACTTTGTGACAGCCAGTCAGTCGAGTGGAGAGCAGACCTTTCTCCATCCCAGACAGAATCTATGGGTGTTGATTTTTTTTTTTTCTTTGAAATAGAATTCAAGCTTTGAGCCACAGAGTCACAGACAGTTAACGATTTGCACTGGTCCTCAACAGAGTTTATTACAAGAAATTTGGCAATATTTCGTGATAGATTTCCAGGGGTTTTGTTGCTCTGTAGGTTTAATTTTGGTGCTGCTGTTGTGATTGCTCACAAAGATTCAAGTTCTGGTAGACAGGCCAATTACTGTCTGCAGCTTTCTCTTTTTTGTTGTTTTTGTTGAGCCTATATAGTTACTAAGCCTAACTCTGCAAGTGATTTAGCAAACAATTGGGAACTATTATATTATAACACATGAGAGAAATAATGGCATCAGGGAAAGCAATAGATATTGTAGTCTTTTAGAAAGACAAAATTTGTTACCCAAAGCTGCCATAGTTAGTCTATTTAGTTTAAGCCTGGATTGTTTGTAATAGACAACTTTATTGAACATATTCTTAAGTTCAAAAATTGTGTTAGGTATCATGTTCGTTGCCTTTTATTTCTCAATTGTATAGCACTAGCATGTTTTGATTATGGCTTTCTTTTCCATAAATATTTCTTTTCCATAAATATTATCAAAAGCTCCTGTATTAGTAACAGGGTGGCCTTAGATTCTGTTGATTCTGGATTTTTGTTGTCTTCTGAGATTATATATCTATATACTTGATACTTTTTAATGTTCATAATGGATGAAACATGAAAAGACTCAATAGTTTTCCTCCATGGATAATTGTTGCATACTTAATTACCTATCTGTATATGAGCAGATAATAATCTGAAGGGAGATAGATTCACTTGCAGAATTTCAACTAAAAAAACAACAAGCAAAGAATTATTTGACATCTTTATAACAGAATTTGTAACAAAGATCTAATTTTTCAAGACTTATTTTCAAAGCTGCTGATATAATTTTCTTTATTGAAATTTCTGTATTTTAGGGTTTCTTCACTAATCGACAGCACAGGAAAATAAAATGCGTGAAAGAGGATCTGGCATATCAATGGTTCAACCGTAAATTGTATGAGTAGTGCAGCCACAGCATAAACCAAGTAAACAAGGATCACATTGAGTGACAATACAGTAGTCAGAGTCTCAGTAGCACTCAGCTATGTGCACGAGAGATACAGCCATCCTCATGCATAACAAGACAATGGAGAAAACCAGGTAGCTTTGGCTAAATACATCATTTTGCATGTGTAAAAAAAACTGCTCTCACCCTACCAGGTCTCAAGTAGGAGCTTCACATTTTTCAGGGAATGGCTACTCTTGCTATTCCTGCAACAACCCATTCAGGTTCATCTGGGCAACCCACCATGGAAAAATCCACGATTTGCACATGTGCACGACACTTGCTCATTATTTCTGAAAGTTCATACTTTTGCCATGCTGCTCTTTATAGGCTCCCAGCCCCACTGAGCCTCCTGCATAGTTTCCTAGCAACTAGGCAGAATTACAACTCTGAGCTTGGCACGGGTGAAATGGTTTCTTCTGCTGCTTCCCCCAGGCAAGTACTCTGCAGTCTAGGGTAAAACGCGCTGGGCAGAGAGATGGGGAGTGCTGGTCAACCGATTCATAGAGGCTGGTGTTAGTAGTTCCCTGTACTGCCATGCAAAACATAGAGTTTCCACTTGTCATGGCAGTGACAAGTGCCATTTGTTCCAAAAACTGCTCTGGCATATTAGGGAAGGGAGAATTCAAGGAGATTTCATAAAATTATTTCTAAAATCCTGAGGCCTCGGCAAGCAGTAACGAAGTTGTTACCAGTTACAGCAGATCAGATTTTTCACTTTGGATAATGAAATAACGCAAGAGAGGAAATACAGCATATACAATTTTAGTCAGCAGTCAGCCTCCCTTTCCATGTACAGGAAAGCAACTGCAAAATCCTGATACACAATATCTATTTCTGCCCAGTTAAAAGTGTCGTACTACGTGCTTTTATTTGTTTAATCCTGTACTGCTATTAAAATATGTTGGAAGCACTTTCACAATATCACCACACAACTGCATAATCACGAGAACAAATTAAAAGAAGGTTAGGAGATTACAGAATGAAGCACTAAAAAGGTAGAGATTTTCCTATACGTTCCATACAACAGACTGCTTTCAGTTCTTCATCGGTCCTTAAACATACAGCAAAGTTTAATTTCTTCCCCCAGACCCTTGCCTCTCTTGATACACAGGGTTGGTGAGGAACTGTAACATCATTGTTTTTAATAGAAAAAATAATAGCTGAGCCTTAATGGTAGCATTTAAATGGCATACAGAGCCTTTTGAGTTCACACCTCATTAAGGTGAACAGGAAGGGAAGGGGTGCACATCTTTGTTGTTACTTTTGCCTTACAGCGTTTTCAGCCAAGCTATGTGAACAGACCAGCAGCACATTAACAGGCTTTGTAACAGCTGTATTTTTGTAGCAGATTTGTGGCAGATTTTTGTTGGTTTTGGTTGGTTTATGTTTTTGTTTTTTAAGTTTAGAAATTGCAGAACATTGTAAAGTGGAGCCAGGGCAGGCCCTTAGAGGACAATTATTTTCGTTTTCTATTTTTTGCAAACTGATCTATCAGAACCAAGTCTCCTTCCTGTTCCAGTTAGGGGGTCTCTTTCCACTAAACTTCACATACCCCACTATTTCTGAGGTTGGTCTTACAGCATCCAGATTGACTTGACAGAGTATTTATTGCTCTGGACATGGGCATGTTTACCTGAGCTGACCAAACCCATATAGGAATGTACACCTGAAGAGCTGCACGTGGCCCTTACTCCTGTAACACATTCTAACTGTGTTGCAATCACGTAGGTGATCGGATTTGGTCCTAGGATAGATTTGGCTCTAGGATTTCTGAGCATGTTTTCCAAGGCTTTTAGCACTTATCAGCTTGAGAGCATCTTTCAAAATGGTCAGAGGAAGAACTTCTCTGTGCCTACAAGCTCCTGTGAAAAAGTAATTTTAGCCTGCTAACCCAGCTTCTCACTTTCATTTCTATCCTTTCCTGTTACATCAGCCTGGACCTGCATCAGCTACTCATGTATGTGGCGCTAGCGTTCTTGTAGCAGGATGCAGGAGAGATTAGGGAAGGCAGCAAAGGTTATTTACAAGTGAACATCTCACTTTTACACTGGGATCTCCAGGAAAAAAAAAAAGAGGAGAGCTTATTTCTGCTGATGAGTGCTGATGTGATGGTCTGGCAGACACTTATCTCACACTGCAGCCACTATGGGCTCTCTGTAGGCACATCAGCATGACAGTCTGTGCAAAAGAAAGCTATCCTCTCAGTATGTAGTCTTGAGACATTCAGCATTTCTTCATGACAATGAAATACACATGAAGCTTGACCACAAACTTTTCCTGTCCCACATCTCCAGGATCCACCCATGAGGGCAGATGTTTTTTGTCCAGTGTGGATAATTTTGCCACCTGGTGGATTTTTCATCCAGACTTGTACAGGTCTGTGCCGTGGTGTCAGCAAGAGAGCTGAAGAGCTTACGGTAACAAAGACTTTTGATATGACTTATGAACTTGTTCCTGTTGCTAAGGTGTTTAAAATAATAGCTACGGTTTAAGAGACTGGGCTTCACAAACTGCTCTGCAGCCAGTGTTAACACTGTGGATACTGCACTTCACCCATCACAGAGAAAACCTTGGTGTGTCAACCTGGAAGACAGCGCAGGCTTCTGTCACCCACAGAGTAGAAAGACAACCAGAATGATGCTGTCCCAGAAATGACATCCACTAGTTTAAACAGCAGGGATCTTACTCCTTCCCGAAAGTATGGATGTCAGCAAGACGTGTATCATTTTGAGAAACACCTCTTGCCCTCTTCGTGCTGGTATCACTGCCTCCAGCAGGAGAGTGTTGGCTGGAGGAGAGTGCTGAAGTGTGAAATCAGCAGGCTAAAGAAAAGACAGTCCTCCTTACCAAATCACTTCTGGATAAAAGTGTACCCAGTGTCATTTCTTCTCCTGCCTTCTGCAGTATCCTGCACAATGTCTCCAAGGAAAAGGACCTCTGCGGCTCTCCACCAGTTTTCAAGGCACAGTAGACCTTAGAAAGTATGCTCTCCATCAGTGGGGTAGAGTCCAGTAAGCAGGGAAAGAACTGAAGGAAAATGCTGGCTGCACTTACACTTGCATTGCTTGTAATGTGCAAGAGAAAATGTCGTGCTATGGAAATAAAGTGGGACACAGCACACTCCTCCAGCACCCATGGATATGTTTTCCATTGCTTTTTTGACAATCAGGAATGTGAATATGTTCGAGTCTTCCTGATGACTTCTCTCCTGAATATCCATGTGCCTGGGAATGCCTATGAAGATTGTTTAATCCATTTCCTAAACAATTTTTAAAATATTAAAATAAAAAATATTACAAAAAGATATGTTATTTAAGATTTTTTTAGAAGCACTACAGTCACTCCAACTGCTTATAATAGCAATTTTTAAAGACACAGATCTGCTGTTCCAGTAAGTGCATGTGGTACAATCACACTGGTAGTTGAGAGGGATTTTGGAGAGTTCTACTTCCCTTTGACCACACACCAGTGTGCTGGGTGGGAACAGCGTGAATGGGGAGGAGTACCTACTTCCAGCCCTGCAATAACTGAAAATCTCATACTCCCTGATGGCTGAACTGTCTGTGCAAGAAGGCAGCAAGCAGGAGAGAGCACTCGTAAAATACTGGAGGTGGTTATGCTTCAGGAGTGGGAACCCTTGTCTTGGAAACTGTGGTAATGACCTGCCACTTAGCTCCTGTCTCTGTTCTCCCTTCCTGCGTGCTCTTCCGGTCCTAGTCAGAGAGCTGTATCTCAGCTTTTCTGAAGAGAGATCACTTTACCTTCCTCATTTTCCATAGCTCATGTTTGTTTTGTTTTGTTATGTTGTTTTGGTTTGTTTGTTGGTTTTGTAGCCATTGCTCTTCCTCACTTCACTGGCTGAAATGTTCATCTGACTTCTGTCTAGAGTTTATATCTACTTCATGCATCTATGAGGCCTTTTATAGTACTCTGTTGATTCTGCTTTGTTTATTGACCTCCAGGAAAAACAAAGAGCCTATAATTTGTCCTCTGTTTAAAGAAACAAAAGAATTGCTTCTTTGTATTCTATGACATGCCAAGACCACAGACCTTTTTCTTTGTCCCTCCATTTGGCCCATGCGTTGTCTGCTAGCAACCAGACTCCCAGCTCATTGGTGTATTATGGGAGGGATTTCAGATTAGTTTCTTAACTGACTCAAAAGAGAAGCAAAGGAAAATGGACTTAGGGGTCATTCCCGTATGTTAGTAAGGAGAGATTACTGGTAAGAAGGCAAGTAACTTTCTCAGGTGTAAGAAACTCCACCTGTCACTGCATGAGGCTCTGAGTGAAGAGCAAACCATGGCAGAGAGAGGACTGGTGAGCTACGGAAAGTTTGTTCTAGCCAAGAAGCCTACCAGGCATCGATATTTTAAACTTCAAATGCTAAAGGCAAGTACTAGCATCCTGACTAGGGAAGGGAGAGAATTTAAGCAGCCATTGATAGGAGACTAAGGTTAGAGACTGTCAGATTTATTCACTCCTCTCTCAGGATGCAAGATTGTGAATGGACAGCCTCAAGAACAACAAATTCCACAGCCTTGGGTAGAGACTTTTACTACATGCAAACATTGGTCATCTACAGTCTAGACTGGGAGACAATGTTTTAGAAGTATCACTCTACACTCCTGTACTGGTGTGAATGTTACAGGGAGCATGGTCTGGAGAAACAAGAAGCCATGGTGGCTAAACCAAAAGTCACAGTTTTCTTTTTTTTAAAAAAAAAAAAAAAAATTAGATGAAAAGCAGATATTTGAGACAGTCATAGGGACCCTTCAGGCTCACCATAGTCACAGCTGTACAGGTGCACAGCAAGGTGTGGTGTTGGCATATTTTGATGCAATTGCAGTTCTTCACTGGATTTATAATGGCACACCCTGAAATCACAGCAGGCTTTCTCATCTCTGTCTCTGAACGTGCCTGACTGCCAGTGTTGATTTTCCATGCACCTACCAAAATTAAACTGTAAACCATGATCACATCAGGGAGTAACCAGACTCTTTGATGAGCTTGGTCTTGTCAAGAGCTGGTTAACCTCAGCAGCATGTCCAAGGTGAGACAAGCATGTAAAAATAGAATGAGCTGCATGACGGGAGACTTACATGTGTATAAGCCACAACTGACCACAGGTAATTTGTGTTTCGTAGAAGTAAGCCATGAGAAGGAAGAAGAGCGGAACAGTACAATCCCAAGGCAGTGCAGTACAGCACAGAGGAGCTACTAAAACCTGGCGTAAGGGTTTTGGACTTCAGCAGCAGCCACTCCATATAGGGAGCCTCTCAGAGCCCATGTTAAAATGAAACCCATATCCTGTCTGTACCAGCAGCCAGCTGAGTGATCCTGGCTCTCAGGGGCATGTAAGTTCAGAGTGAAAAATTTTATTTGGATGTATTTAAGCTAAAATGTAAGTCCTGCTTCATAATTTAAACACACGGTGAATTTTCTGAAAGGCTGAGTTTTGTGTTCAGAGGAAGACTTACTGGCATGTTAATAGTTTTTACTAGACACAGGAAATTTGAGTTCCAAAGGCGACGTTTTCAGAATGCTTTGAACATATGGAAAACAAGGTTATAATGGAACTTTTCTGTAGCTTAATCATACCCTGTAGTTCTTCGAATACTCTGAATATGGAGACACACTCAAGTTAATAAGGTAAGACTATTAATCTTTCTGTTAAACAGCAGAACTGATTAATAAAGTAATATATTTTGCAGTACGATACGTGCTAATGCAAGCAAGCAAAGGAGCAGGACAGCACTTGGATCTTGAGTAGAGGAAGCAGAGAAAGTCAGAGGAAGATGTGAGTGCCAGCAGCAGGAGGTCAGTCTAGGCTGAGAGCAGCTCTGCCTGACTAGGATGAGCGAAGGCAAGCTTTGTCACAAGAGCAGTACTGATTGCCAAGGCAAAACCAAAGCAAGCTCCACCTCTTTCTTTATCCTCCCAGCCGCCACCCCCATCATCTCTATCATTAGCGCTCCCGGTCTTCCTTCTGCTTCTTACTGAGCCAAAGAAAGGAAAATATGTTGGAAGTAGGAGGAGCTGAAGCAGCAGGAGGTATATAAAGGGCATGGGGAAAGCTCTATAAGACCTTACAGTGTGTAAATGAGAGTAATACATGAGCATCTCCAGAGAAGGTGGCAAAATTAACTTACAGCCTCTAAGTAGAAATACTACTCATTTCTCAGTAAAGAATGTATTTTACATAAATGCATACCTTCATGCTCTCTGTATAGAGGTGGAAACGTAGGTTGGTAGATTAGAGGAAAAAACATAATCAAGCAGTGCTTTCCCGTTACAAAGTTATGTGGTGTTTTTCTTCTGCACCAGTGAAAGGAGTTCCTTTTTTCCCTAATGGATTTACTTTCCATCCCTAAACCACATCCTCTCATGTCTTCTGTGAAGTTTTGACAGATAAAAGTTTTCTGGGAAAGCACGGGTTTCTTTGTTTCTGGTATGCATTGTGTCTACAGCTCCCATGGCCTCAATTCAGGAGTAAGATTTGCTTAAGTATCGTTTTCGTTACTACTCTATTTTTAAGGCTGAGCTCCAGTAGTGGAATGGACAACATCAGAATTCAGGCTCCACCTGAATCAGCAAAACCTGCAGTATGTCCTACCACCTCTCCCAGAAGACAGGGTAAAGATTAAAGCCAGGTCACACCAGCAGGACCCAGCATCATCCCTAAGCCAGTGATGTGTGCACAGAGAGGTCTATACTACCTAAATTACAGTCCAGGGTGGTCCCAAGCTCATCCCCAGCAGCTCCCCTGGGACCTGGGGCAGGTTGCTGCCCACATAGCATGGACCAGAGGGGTGTCCATCCTTTTAGCCTGGGAGGGCCAGGGCCAGCAACAGTGGTGGAGAAGGCCCCATGGCAGCCGGTGCAGGGCTGCACTGCCATGCCACCTTCTCTGACCCCACAGCTGCCACCCCACAGCAGGGAGGTGGAGGTGTCATGCCTGGAGGGGAGGTGACCACAGAACAGTGTGGTGGGACAGACACATGGCATCTGTGGGCTCCTCTCCTTCCCCTGCTGGGAGTGCTCACTTTTTTCTGTTTGTTTTAATTTTATTGTATTTCCTATGCTGCGGCAGGGAGACACAGCCAAAAATAATGTTGCCAAGCTGAAGGGATTGGCACACGCAGCCTGGAGTCTGCAGCAGCAGCAGAGGCTTTAAATAGACGGAAGCCTGGCTGCAGGCTGCTCCTGGAGGACTGGCCAGCGAGGGAGGACACCAGCTGAGGGTGCAGGATGAGCTGCACCTTGCTGCCGCTGTACCCACACCTGTGGGGTGCCTTATCCCCATCTGTGTGCAGCTCCTCAGCCACCCTCAATTCCCTGCTCACCCTGGGGAAGGGTGATGGGCTAAGATGGCTGGCGATGCAACCCACCCCCTGAAAATAACTCTGCAGTTACTAAAAATCTGTCATCAATAAAGTTGTGATGGCAGGGTGGCAGCACCTGTGCATGTGAGGGAAGCCTCCTCTCCACGTGTTACTCTTGTGGAATGGCAAATGTGGTGAGAGCTAGCCCAGGGAGGCATTGTTGGGGATTGTTCTGCAGCCCCGCTGCCATGAAAACTGCAGAGTGCTGGTTTTTCATCAGATGTTTACCACCAGTGGATTTTCCAAGATAAAGCAGATACATGATTTCTCCCTCCTCATCCTTTTCCCAATCCAAAAACAATCCCTGTGGGCAACTCTCACCACCACCCTTAAGTAAACAAGAATCTCAAAGCCTGGCAAGCTGAGTCAACCCTTCCTCCTTGGGTGAGAGTGGCACAGAGCAGGGCAACAAGCAAGAACTTCCAGCCCCTGTTTTGTAGCAGCGCACGGTAGAGCTGCCTTCTGCAACTATGTGAGGTGTAGGAGGGTCCCAAAAAGAGCTCCTCTGACAGCTGCAGCTTGCAAAGCTCTTCAGGGGAGGCATATCTCCCCCTGCCTAGTGCTTGGCGTGCAAAGCAAGCAATAACTCCTGCAAATCTTCGGCGCTGAGCTGCCATGTATTTTTTCCTTCTGATTAACTCCTTCTCTCTCCTCCTGGCTCCTAGACCTTACTCCCTGAGCCTCCTTTATTTCTGTTTCACAGCAGCCGCCGACTATTTCGCTCTCTCGGAGGGTGAGGGTCCCTCCCTGCCCCCAGCCGCAGAGGGGCAGGGGCAGCCCATCCCGGGGCGGGGAGGCGCTGCGGGCGGCCGCTCCCGGCAGCGTCGTTCCACACGGTGTTCTGCGGCCTCTCACTGCTTCCACTTGGCACTCCTGCCGCAGAGCAGTTTGGCTTGTCGCTCCTTGAGCTTTCAAAGGCTGCCTGGGCACTGGATGTCACTTTCTCTGCTCGCCAGCTTCGTTTCCTTACTCCAGATCTGCTTCCTCCCCACAACCCCAAGCTCCCACATAGACGACCTCCAAAAAAATGGGTCGGTTTCTCCCTGTTTCATCCAATGTACGCAGATTTCACTGAATCTTTTGTTATTGCTGTTCTGAGCACAGTACAACTGGGTATTGCTCGGTTCTAAGAAATAGCACTGCTTTCAGTCTGGCACCAATTGCTTACCTAGGATGAAGAAAGAAGCAGCTAACATAACACGAATGTTTACTTAGGACACAGGAGACATATGTTGGCCATTTCCTCTCTGACATCCCTGTGTTACTTTTACAGCGGACCGCAGCCCCGCTTACAAGTGTCCCGAGGGGGACAATGACACAGAACAGGTAAGGACGCCACTACTCCTCCTTTAAAGAGCTGACTGCTTGTTTATCTCTCCCTCGCCTATGGACACACAAACCGCGGAAAGAACAAGGAAATGTTCTGCCTCTTAGGTTTTACCAGCTGAAAAAAAAAATCCAAAAAACAAATCCCCCCCCCCCCAACAACAAAAACCCCAATCCAAACCAAACCAAACAAAAGAAACACTCTCCATGAGCAGCTTGAGCCGCATTAGGCAAGTTTCCACTCGCGATAGCAGCTGCAAAGATGTCCAATCGACTGGCATTTTTCGCTAAAATTCACATATTTAAGCCCGGAATGATGAGTGTGCCGAACCTTCTGCCGCTGCTGCCCTGCCCCCGAAAACAGCCCACCCAAACAAACAGCAAAGAGACTCGGTCCTTCGCCACGAAACCCGAGCAGAGCCGGAGCATCGGCAGCCGCGGAGCGGTCCGTAGCTTTTGTCTCCATACGCTGCCTTTTCCCTTTCTCTCCTTCCAAACTTTTGGGCGCTCTCTCTGAAGTGTATTTATAGACCTGGAGCCCACGGCTGTATTTTTCCTTGTGCTTCCTTTGGCTTGGGCTTAAGTCACTGGCAGCGAAAATAAAAAGGAGGCATGCAGGCGGGCATGCATGCGGGAGGACAGAGGGCAAAAGAGCTGGAAGTCCCGCAGACGGGACGCGGAGGGAGGCTGGGGCAGGGGCCGGGGGTGCAGGACTCCCCCCTGCACCTGGCGGACGAGAGAGAGGTAACGGGGGAAGGTCCGGCCCCGACTCGCTGGGAGGGGAGAGGAAAGCCTTTTGCCTCTGGGCAAGGGGCAGGTCGGGGTGGCCGCCCCGTCCGAGTAGCGGGGCTCGGAGGGGCCGAGGGTGGGAAGAGCCCGTGTTTTTGTCTGGGGCGGGAGGGGACGACACGGTGTTTTTAAGAACCTGAGGTGTCGGACCAGGTGAAAATAAAGTGCGAACGAGTGGCACACGGGCTGCCGCCCGCCCCCGCCGGCGAGGCTGGAAGGCCGGTGCCCGCTGCCGAAGCGGCGGCCCGCCTGTTCGCGGCTGTCGGCAGCCCGGGGCCGAGCCCGCACCAGAGCTCGGCGCCAGCCCCGGGGACCAGCATGGGAGTGCCCGGGGGCGGCGGGACGGCGGCGCTGGGCGGCCGTGCTGTGGGGCTGCAGCGGGAGCTGCGGGGCTGCAGCGGGAGCTGCGGGGCGGGGGCCGCCGGGGAAACCCGGCAGCGAGCCTGGGGCAGCGCGGCTTTGTGCGGCGCGGGGAGGCTGTGCCGGGGAGCAGCACCGCTCCGTCGGGCTGGCGTGGGCTGTTTTTGCTACGACGCCTCTATTGTGCTTTAAACAATCACACCCAAAAACAAACCCCACGCCGCTCACGGGAGTAGGGAAATAATAGCTAGCAGGAAACGCTTTTATTGGAAAAGGGGAAAGCTTCTTCCCCTGCCTGCAGAAAAAAAGTGATCGGGGGATTAAAAACGTGGATGTTTCGAGTTTTGCTGATGTTCTTTCCCCACCCCCCCATTCCCCCCCCGCCCCGGTGTGAAAGTAACGAAGCTGTCTTTTTCCGCAGCCAGGACGGTGAAAGTCTCTAACATGGCAGCAAATTCCTCAATAACGTGGATGGTGTAATTGTCATGTTGTTAAGTATTTCCTTATTGACGTGCACCATACTCAGCCTCTAATCTCCGATCTGTCTAAGCAGTTTCTGACATCTTTAGAGAGCCTGTCCTGCAGGTAAGTAAAAAAAAAAAAAATAAAAAAAAAAAAAAAAAAAAAATAAAGAAAAAAAAAAAAAAAAAAAAAAAAAAAAAAGTGAAGCTGTGGAAGGAGCTTGCTTTTGGGCTGCAAATGAGACTTTCAGATTTGGCTTCGAGTGGCAGAGCGGCTGGAGCAGCAGGATTACACTTGGCTGTGCAGTTTGGCATTATTATGACCTTGTTCAAACGCATTCTGATGTGCCATGAGGAAGGAATAAAATTAGATTAAAGCACCCAACAACGCATCAGATACCGTTCAGAGCTCCGGCTTTGGATTCGAGCTTCTTTAGATCACTGACTCTTTAGAACAAAACTCTTTCACCCTTCAAGTCTCCAGGCAGAATTTTGTGTTTGATTACATTAATAATTTAATTTCTGTTTCCTACCGGGCCTTCCAAGTGGGCAAATCAACCCTCTTCCAACACGGGTGGGGGCTGTTATTTTTAGCTTGTTCGCTGGAACAAAATGTTCCAACACTCCCTGCTTTGAATCTCATAGCAGTTTGGCTACTCTTTGATATTTAAGACCGTCGGTTTTCCTTGTCAAACTACCTGTTGTAGGAAATGGCTCCCTTAGCTTGGCAAATCACTCCCAACAACGTAGACAGGAGCATTTGTATGAATAAAGAAACGTTTCTAAAATGTTGCAGGGAAATGCCTGCAATATTAAGCTAGTAAATCTACCATACGTGCTGCTCTTACGATGACCCTAACGGTGTGCCCAGCTATCAAAATAAGAATTGATCAATATACTGCCATGCCTTCTTATCCCCTTGATAAATACCTTTTGTCGGCACTTGCTGAACAGTTTTGGGGAGTTCCATATGCACTTCATAAACAGCACTAAAAAATCGGGTGCGATTCAAACATCATTTAAATAGACCTGCTTCCCCTTCCCAGATGTAGTCCTGCAGCTACTGTTTCGGTAACAGTACTTTAAAGTGCGTTTAAATATTCCCCCCCTCCACCCCCCACCTTGCGTTGTCCGAGAGCTCCCAGCTGACACTACTACTGTGTCCATTTTAAAAACCTTTCACTGTATGTTTTAACTACAAGCTGTCCAACATAAATGTGAATAGCGCCATGAAGGGATGCAACAAAGTAGGTGGGAAGGGAAAGGGCGAAATCCATTTCTGTCAAGTGATGCTTCCTAGAGAGTGAATTACAGTAATTCAGACTTTAAAAACTAGCGTTCTTGAGATTATAATGTCATACGCATTTATATGTAGGCATAGGTACGGTCTGAGGTGCAGAAATGCCAAGAGGAATTTTAACCATAACTGTAGATTTGGAAAGTTCTCATGACACTTGCGCTTGGACACCCGCACACATTAGCAAAAACACTGCATTGTGTTCAGTGCCTGATCACTGAGATGTTCACAGGATTTTCAATTACCTCCAAGAGTATCTTCATGTAGGATGCCCTCCGTGGCCAGAGGCCAGAGACTGAACGAAGTCAACGGAATAAAATAAGTGCAAACTAGTCTTCTTTGCACAGAGATGTTGAAATATGTGTAAGGAGAACGTCTAGAAAAGACGAAAATCCTAATGTCGGCGCTCCAAATTATTACAGTCTCAGCAACAGAACACGATCATTACGCACGACACAAAGAGGCAAAATCCTGCTCGTATAGTGATTATTGTTATGACTAGAAGCAATAACTGCTTTGCTATAAAGGTAGTGTTTGTTATGAAGAAACAGAGTGAACAGCGATCTAGATAAACATCCCTCGTGTCTAACAAGCCTACTGTCTTCGTGGTGGTTTGTGTGCTGCTAACCCCCCTGTCCTTTTCAATCGTTATTGTCTCTTTTTTTTTTTTTCTTGTAATTCTGCACATTGTTTCCCACTTATACTAATTTCAGCACTAACGCTCCCAAATTGCATAGAGGAAACAAAGGCTATTTTTTCCTGTATGTGCGCATCGATAAATTCAATACCTATTCTTACTTTACAGTAACCTTTTCGTATGATTATATCGAGCTCACTCAAACATTAGAGGTCTCTAATTTCTCTGTATTTGTAGTGCATCTTAGTTGCTTTTTCTTGGTTCTTGGAGAACAGTAACAAACTCTCTTTGACAGGTAGGGAAAACCTACAAAACCGGAGTGCGATACTGACATTGTTTCTCAAGTTAACGCGCTTTCTTTTTGAATCGCTGTTTTTCTCTCTGTCGTAACACTCGGCCGGACCGGTGTGTTTAAAACAAGCGGACTCCTCGGTTGTATGCGAGCACATAATGAGAGGCACAGGTAGGCGGACACCGAGAGCGCGGGGCAGCGGCTGTCCTGCAGCCTCCCCACCTCCCTCTCACCCCGCTCCCTGTCGCCAGCTCCGCTCCGGCGGAACCACTGGCACGACCCGCAGCCCAAAGCAGCACTTCTCAAAAGGGACAGTAAAAACGCAGGCAGCGTAAAAACTAGGAGCATTCCTCGCAAATGCGTTCCCAACCTCACACAATACTAAAGCCGCCGTAAAGAGACTAAATATAAAGTAAGAAGCCCACAAACAACCACGCAAGACATAGTTGGGGGTGTGATGGGAAGCGGGGGGACGTGAGTCTTTTGTTCGCGACGGGTGCACTGGGGAAGCTTCATTTCAACTCTGCCTCGTATTTGTTGACGGATTACCAGAATGAAAGCGGCCGGGTTTTGCCCAGGCGACGCACAGCCCCCCCCCCCCCGCCCTCCTCGCCCCCGCACGCCCCCGCGTACATCTCTGCGCGCACACACAGGCCAGGGAGCTTTTCCCGAGACCTTCCCGACCGCCTCCCGCAGACGGAGGCCAGCGGGATTCCTGCGGTTAGCGCCGCCGACCTGCCCCACGGCCTCTGCACCTGCCCGGGCGGTGCCTTCCCCCTCCCGCCCGTCCCCGGGCAACCCAGGGAGCGCGGGTCGGCACCGCCGGCTCTCGCAAGGCAGCGGCGCAGCCTCCCCTGTCCTTTACCGACCGTTTCGTGGCGTTTACTCATTTATTCTTAAACGCAGATGGATTTTAAAACCCCGCTGACGGAGCCGGTGGAAGAGCGGCCGCGGTTTTCCAGCGATGCTGGCGGCGGGCGGGCGCGGCGGCTGCCCCGGTGGTCCGCTCCGTACCCCTCCTCGCCCTCACCCCAAAAACCCCGCTGCCGCCTTCCCCCGCACCCCTGTGACCGCCGGCCCGGCCGGGATTTATTTTTAGGACGCCCGAGGCTTTCACCCCCTTCACAGGAAAAGTCGCCTAACTCGGCAGAGCCTCTCCGTGCCAGCGGGCAGAAGCGGGGAGCGCTCCCGCCCTACGGCAGCCACGGCTTCCCCGCAGCCACCGGCGACACCTCCGCCCGCCACACACGGGAACGCGCCGCCGCCGCCGCCCC
>VWYH01002040.1:22945-75189 GCA_013399365.1 Pampusana beccarii
CCGCGCGCGGCGTGGGGCTCGGCTCCTGGCCGCGGGGGAGGCCCCAGATGTGGGGTCCACCCCCCACCCGCGGGGCCCGCCCTGCCTGCCTGCCCTCCTCTCCTGCAGCTCCGGGTCCGGTATCCGGGGTGTGGGGCTCGGGGTCCCCTCATTCCCCCAGACCACGGCAGCGGTCCGTGGGTACCTGGGGGCAGCTCTGAGGCTGGGAGTGGACCGTGAGGACAAATCCTGGTTCGGCCTCTCCAGCCCCACGTCGCCCTCCTGTGCTTCACCCTAGCTCTCCTCTGGGGTGAGGGCACCCTTCTCCATCTCTGAGGAGGCCCAGGGTAGTCGAGTGCACCCACAGCCTGCTCCACGCATGGTGACAACCAGCTGGCCCCACTGTCACTGTCACCCCCACCCTCTGCTGTCCCTCAAACACTGGCTCACCTGACCCCAACCCGAGAGACACATCCTCTGCCCCGGTACTTCCACTGAGAACATCCACCTTTTCATCACAGCGCACAAGGGCCTTGCAAACATGGCTTCATTTACTTGCACACAAACCCCTTGGAGGTGAAGGGACCGTTAGCTTCGTGTTATGGAAAGGAAGCAAGGGTAAAAATTACCAACTAAGTTTGCACACCCTGCTTGAAATAATTAAAGTCTTGTTACACTTCAGGTCTCCTAAATACTATACAGTAGTGTTTATGGACACAAGTCTGTATTAAGGCTCCAGAATTCACCATAGCTCTTAGTTTACTGAGGTGTGGTGAGTGATTAAAACTGTTTACTGATATCACTGCATGCTGCCTGTTCACTAAACAAACTGAAAAATAACTTTCTGTGAAAGCATACCAGCAGGTTTACCAGTGAGCTTGATGCCTGCAAAGATGCTTATGCGCAGCTTTTCCACAGAGCTGCAGTTTCTTGCAGTCTAAGCTTTGCACCATGTGCTTGTGCGTGCCGTCTCATCATGAAGAGACACTGTTGTTTGTTGGGGAGTTTTTACTCCCCTCTGCCTCGACTTCTTAACCAGCTCAAATCTAACATCAGCTGGCTGTTTATCAGTTGTCACTGTTACTATCTACCTCAGTCATGGAACCAAACTTTCAAGGGCAGCCTGGTTGCCAGTGTCATCCTCTTTTATGAAAGAGAGAAGCAAACACCGGGACACCATTACCTCCAGGAGACCCACAGTGTGCAGGTCCTGATCTCCACGTTGCTTGAGGCAGAAAAGGTTGGCAGAACTGACAAACCCACAAAAACAGAGGGCATCAGCTCCTACCATGGTCATGAAATGAAATACAGTTCTCCACTTACTATAGAACAGCATAAATATAGACTTAGGTCTAAGCAAAATCATTGTTTAACATATATACAAGCAAAATAAAGAGACATCTTCAAGAATAAGAAAAAATGAGACCTAACAAGAAAGCATGAAGCATGTAGAGTTGTTCTATATTGAAAGGAAGGTTGAGGAGAGACATAGTAGAGTTCAAGCACAGCTTTAATGGTGATGGGGAGAGGAGAGGGAGATGGCAATTTTTTCTTGCCATTTGAATATGTCAGTCCCTAACTTTTCCAGATGAAGCAGCTGTCTAGGAGTTTGTCCTGCACCTCTGGGACCTGAAGCACATACGGCATGTTTAGAAATGACAGGTGGAGAAAAGGTGGCTCTTAGGATACCTGCTGTTAGAAAAGCCAAATTATATTTTGGTGTAATTTATCAGAGCTGGAGGCCACCCTGTGTTACAGTAGTCCTTCTAGTGCTAGTTATGGCCACAATATGCCTTAAATTTTTTGTGTTGATTTTCTTTCTTTTGATTTTGTGACCTACACATGAGTAATGGCTCCTCCGGTCCACTGATGACTGTTGAATACCTAGAAGGCAATATCAAATGTGAATGAAGATCTTTGCCTGAGACTCCAGCAAGCCCAGTCGCTACGTGGGCTGTCACCTATTCACAGGGACAAATTCCTTAGACCAGAGCATAGCAGCAGGGAGGGCATGACAGGAGGAAGGTTTTGAAAGGGTTACTCAAGTCTTAGTCCTATGCACAAGGCTCCACCCAGTCTGGTAATGGGGGGATGTTCAGCACATATTTCTGGGCTTAACTCACAGTATCTTAACATTACCACTGGGATGAAATATACCCTCTTTTATGAGCGCAGGAGTGGTAAAATAAGAACTTTGGTGAAGTACGCAGAGGTCATCCTAATTCACAAAAATGAAATGGGTTCCCTCCAAGACTGATTTACTGTGTTTTGTTGCCATATTTTTGGGCTGCTATTATTTTCTATACTTAATCTTTCATGGGGCTTTTATGATTTTGTTAAACTGGGAGTTCATTTATAGAGAATGTTCTCCTGCTCCCTTCCCCGGTCAAGACCCTACTATGCGAAGTCAAGTTTAATTTTTATTTTTCATTTTGCAGTTCACCTCTCAGAAACCTTTTAGATTTGGAAAGTAAAGAGCCTCTCCCACAACGGGAAACCAGGGACAAAAGGAAAGAAATACAGCAACGTAGTTTGCTTTTATGTTCAAGGGACTCCTTGTGAAGCCTATTTAGAGAAAAACACACGACAACCTGAAGAGCATACTGACACTATATCTTCACCTGTTTTGGGGCTTGTCTATTTCATTTCCTTAGATCCTCTTCACATCTTCACCCAAAGACACTGCCTTATGAGGAAAACAATGTCATGGTGTAGCCTTCAGGGCAGTTTATCTTTGAGCACTGAATCAGATTCACTACCTCACTGTTCACCCACAACAGAACAGACCGTGGGGGCACCTACATTCTTTCTCAAGTGGCCTGATCTGCTCTTGCTAATCAAATAAGTGAATCCCTCATGCCTGAAAGGGAGAGATGCAGAATTCATAGGAGGCTCAAGCTGATGAGCTCCACCATACCTTCGTAAAAATTACACTGGTTGTATAATTGGCCTGTAAGTGAAAAGAGGAAGGAGCCACAGCAAGTTCTACTGATGTTGAGCTGAATCTGCACTTGCCAGGGGCTTTCTAGCTGACCCCCAGAACAAAGAAGGTTCCTTTGTTATTAAAAAAATCCCTGTGTTATTCCTGAAAAGGCAGCCAAAACTAGGAGGTAACTGGTCCTTTATTTCTGAGGCAATCTCTGCTGAACAGCTGATACTGAACAGGAGGGGATCATTCAAACATCTGTCTTTGTAAGAGAGTTGGAAGCTTCTGAGGTGATTCACCATAACTGAAGTTATAAAGAAAAAAGAACAGGCTGATTTTAGGGCAAGCATGATTTTTTTAAAAATGTTTTAATTCTCTGACTGTGCAAGATCTTTCACTAGAAAACAGCCTATCCTGTCAGGCATTTCTTCGTCATTTTATCCCATCTGTTAGGTGTGTAAGTATTAAAAGTGCTACTCTTCTTTTTTTTTTTTTTTTTCTTTTCTTTCAGTAAAAAGGTATAAAAATTGATGCACCGCATTTCTTTTCATTAAGGAAAGGAAGTGAGCAATGAATATAGACTAAGGATATATTCATGGCAGTTTGCTGTCATTTTGCACAATTCCAGAGGTGTGTGTAAAATGGAAAGTAGTAGCCAAAAAAAGCAATTTTCTGAGTCCTATTAGCTGCCAAGTGGAATCACAATATGTGGTTAGCTGGGAATCTGCAAGATTTCTCACTTAATTCTACTGGACTTAAATTTTAGTTTGCCATCAGAACAAAACGTTTAATTGTGAGATGCAGCAGCTTATGACATCTTTTATGTGACTCTGACTCACATATTGACCAAACTGCAAGGAAAGAATTTTCACTTGCATACAGATGATGTTCCCGCTTGTTCTGTACCTAAGAATTCTTCATGATTTACTAATAAGAAACAGAGAATGAGAGGAAATTATCTTCATCTGTTTCTCTCACCCATAAAGCCCAAAATAGACAAAGTGTTAGAGCAATTGCATACCCTTGCACCTTCTTCAGTTAACTCCTCTTGCACAGTCCTTGACTAGCAAGCTGTTAAAGAGAATAAATGTGTGTGGAGAGGAACTTCCATATCCCAGGTATCAGTGAAAGGCTTGTAGTAGAAACAGAGAGAAAACATCGAAAAAACAGAAGAATTAGGAATTAGAAGAGTAAAGGGAAAAAAGAGGAAAACGGTACCTACTGAGACTTCTCTCTCCAGACACTCATGATCAAAGCCCACGACTGCCATTAGGCAATCAATCTGCAGTTGCGTACATAAAGCTTTGGCAGTGTATAGTCTCCACTGCTTTCAACAGGGGCTTTAGACATCTGAAACTGGGCACTCTCCCAAAATTTAGATTCAGTTGTGCTATACATTCCAGAAAACAGAGCACCAAATCGGAGGCCCTCTTTTACCCATGTTATATTCAAGCTGCAGGATATGAAAAGTTATGCTCCAGCCCCCACATTTAACCTCTTGAGTTGGCTATGTTTGTGTCCTTCAGCTTTGTCAAATGGCGCACACTGCTAGTAGGCAGTTACTGCTTAAATGCATTGTTGTTTTAGGAGAGATTAGTGAAAATGTATGACTGTCCCTCCTGACTAATTCCTTTCAATCACATACAGACTTCTTTATTTTGTAAATGGAAATCTACACTGGCATAACATTTTATGAGTGTAATGCAATTTGCCTCATAAGATGAGTGACCCTGAGTCTCCTGATTCGTCTCGCTTTTCTGCTTTTAAACCTTTATGTCTTTTGTGCTGGGATATTCTCCTGCTTTTGATTCAAAGCTGATCCTAGCAGCCAGCCAAAGTTTTAGCAGCTTTCTCTTCTTGCACACTCCAGAGTCAGAGGTTTTTCAAGCAGCTGCACTGGATTTTCTTGCAGGGAGATGAATTCAAAGGAATTCTGCAGTCACAATCGAAGCACAGAGGGCAGCCCCGGTTACTTAGTCCTAATCTATTTACCTCTTTCTCTAGATGCTTCTGTCACCCTCTGATCAAACACCCCTTTTGTGATAGCTCAATCTCAGTGTATCTAAAGAATACAGAGGCTGCCCTACATTTACTAGATTCTACAATTCCAGAATATTCCATTTCTTAACAGTCTATCTATCTTTCATTATATTATCAGAAAAAAAGTGCAGTAGCTATAGATACACCGAACATTTGCTGAACTCTTCCACATCCACATAAATGCCCTGTGGAATGTGCAGCCTCTGGTGAAGTTCTGCAGGAGACATCCTTCTACAGGAAAAAGCCAGAGACCAAACGCCATAACATACACATAGAAGTGTGGTGAGATCCAGGGCACGCCCGTGAAATCATTTGTGTGTTTATGATAAGAAGCTCACTCCTTCTAGGATAACCTCATGATTGCTTTTGTTAAACCTTTGACAGCTTAAAAGGCATCTTGCTTGCCAGCGTCTGGGCCTTCTTCCTTTCTCTTTTCTTCTCTCTTCCCTGCAAAAGGGACCCCTCTCTTCACTCCACTCCCATTCCCCCTCTCAAATGACATTCTTTCTGTACTTGTCTACACAACAGCACAAGGCCCAGACTGTGCTTCTAAAAGCCAGAAACAATGCCATAGTCTCTCTGAGTGTTTGAGGTACTACCCATGAAGAATACTGTGCCTTGGTCAGAAGGGTTTGCAGAGCCATGCACGCTAATATACCTGCTGATCTGCTTTTTACTTTCACCGTAATTTAAACAGAAGAGTTCGGGGAATGTTCCTTGACTATATGGTCTTTCTTCTTGTTGTTGAGAAGCTGAAGCCCAAGATTTCAAGGCAGATCCAGACAAGGAACCACACAGAGAGAGATGTATGTTATGCACATGTCTATGTTTAATATTTAAAAGAATTTAAACTTGAAGAAAATATTTTGCTTGAAAGATCTATGGGGCAAGTATTTAGTTCAAGCAGTCCTGCCTGTTCTGATTAAACGCACACATAGCCTTATCTAGAGACCTCCAAGCAGCTGGCGTTTCCTTTCCTAAGCCCTTGGCCTCCTCTGCCAAGGCCAGACATTACACAAGTACCTTCAGTGTGTATCCAAAGATTAGAATACAGCCCAGGAGCTGGATCCTTGTCCATCTTGGGTAAGTGGAGACATACTGATTCACCTTATGCCTGAGCCTACACCTGAGGCATGCGGACATCTGTTACAAGACAACCTCTGAAGTGTTAAGGGATTTCAATTTCACTGTGATCTTAATAACCAAGAGCAGTTCTGTCCCTTCATGGTACAGAGGATGTTCCTGTTTCCACCAGGTCAACAGCAGAATTCTCATTAACTTCATCATTAAATGGGAATATTCACTGAGCACCTATCAGGGGAAACCGATATGGTAGAAGTTGGAGAACTGTAAATGCCTACACTGAAAACCTTGATCCGAACATCCTGAGATGCTGGCAGTTCAGATCTGAATCCAAGCTGTGTAATTCAGGAAAAGCTTTATTGATAACCCTTTAAGAAGTTAACTTGCTGCTTTTCTCCAGTTATGACTTCATATAAGGAAAGCTTAACCCTTAGGACATTGATATTTTTCCAAATTGCCAGATAAACTGTCAGAACATAGCTGGCTTTCTGTCAAAAACTATCCTGGGCAAGCTGGAATTTGGAACAAAATAAGGTAATTGCTGTATTAATTTATATAGATAATTAAACAATTTAGTTAATTTACATTTTCTAATTATGTGCTGCTATATGTTGTTTTTCAGTATCTCTAAGTCTCATGAGTAAAATCAGAACTGAAATGACTCTATAAAGCTCACACAGGTTTGCTAAGTTTCAACTAAATGTTGCCATCTACTGTTAGAATAATAATAATAATAAAACCCCCATAAATGGGCGAAACTAGCACTGTAATTGTGGAAGAATTCAGTGGATATTTGCGTCCTATTGTGCTGATGCACAAGGGATTTTTCTTTGAATGCACAGGCAATAATATGTCCGTAAATCCTCCTGTATGTCAGAGGGAGAATAGAGTTCATTGTTTGCAAGATCTCATTATGATTACTTTTCAGCTTCTAAAAATGTTGTAATGGTTTCCAGATCCAGCATTTATGGTATTCAGTATGTCGAGAGAAAATAGGCTTCATTGAAAAGCTTCTAAATGTGCCTTATCTATGCTTTTTTTGACTGGGCACACAGAAAAGTGATAGTAACATACATAGCAGAATTCTAAACATTCTACTTCTCCAGCATTAAAAGTTAAAAACACACCCCATCCTCCCCACCCCCCACCCCCCGACTCGCTTTACTGACAAATACATAAAGGGTAGCTTTACATCAAGATCAGGCACGAACATCTGGATAAGGACATAACGACCTATCAGTTACAGAGCGTTTCAGTTCTGAGCTGACAATAGAAAAACTGCTGTCAGTCCTTTCCTTTCTGTACAGCAGAAACAGAATTTAAAAGGGTTCGAAGTGGATGCTATCCCTGAAGCTCTGAAAATGAAGGCAATGGGCATGTTTCCATGTATGACACTGGAGCAGGAGATAGATTTCAAGCAGTTATGGGATTTCTGGATTCCTGCTGCGTGTGCCTTAGCTGGCATACTACACTTATTTCTGCATGACCTATATTTGGTTGTTGAAAGGGACCCATTGAATTTTCTACATCAGAATTTGATGGAAAAATATAGTAAAATATATTCACCTAATAAGGCCTAGGGCATTTCAAACAGAGCTTCCCATAACTTTGAAAAATCTTCTGCTCATGTGTTATTACATTCTTAGACAAACATCCTCAGCTGCTTGTCACAGGCATGAGATGTGAAAAGGTCAGAGGCTATCCATACTATCTGGAAAACACGAAATCTGAATACAGAAAAAGCAAAAACCATGCATAGTATCATGTAGTGCCACCTACAGATAGAACTGTGAATTACAGATGATTTTTCAGTGGGGCTGCAGAGAGTTGGTGGTGTTGCTGGTGGAGCAGCACTATGGAATGGCACTTGCTCAGCTACGTAACGTAGAAGATAGAATTGAGGGAATATTAGTCATGTTTATTCTCTCAGAGTTGCTTTGAATTCTGTCTAATTACGTTTCTTCGAGGTACAGGAATATGAATTTTTTCATTATTTATGTTCTGATTCAGCAGACAAGTGCCTTCAATGTGAGGTGCAATGTAGGATGGGTTGAGAGAAATGGAGCCGCAGCCCTGGACCCTGGAACTGTGTAGTGAATTGCTTGTTTCACCTTTGTGTGTTACCAGCATGAAAGGAAGAATGGGCCAGTCAAAAGCAGCATCAGAAATAGCGTACAAGTCTCTTCGTTAGGAGTCATGTCATACAGGCCAAAGCACTAATAAACTTTTTGATATACAAAAAAACGATGGAGATAGAAAAGCTCAAACTTAGCAGGAGTTGAAATTGTCAAGTGATGTGAAGAGCAGCCGTAAGATCTTCTATGGAAAAGGCAAAGACATGCAGCGGCTTCTTTGCCTTGATTTCTACTGGGTGCATTTGTCTTCAGGTCTCCTAGGTCCCTAAGCCTAATGCCAAGGCCTTGGGGAATGAAGCATTACCCAGGATAGAGGAGGACTGAGTTAAGAAGGTTGAACACACACAAGTCCATGGGACCACACAGAATGCATGTCAGGGTGCTGTGGGAGCTGACTGGTGTCCCTGTGAGACACTCTGTACCATCTTCACTATTGTGATGTTTCAGAGAGGTTCCTAATGACTTGTAAAAGGTAAATGATGCACAGTCTTATTCAAAAAGGGCTAGAAGGAGGATGTAAGGAATATAAAGCTGGTCAGCCTCACCTCAGTCCATGGTAAGATTATGAAGCAAATCTTCCTGGAAGCCATGTCCAGATGACTGAAGGAGAATAAAGGGATTTGGAGCATACATTTAGCAAAGACAAATCATACCTGACCAACTATATTGCCTTCTATAACGTCGCATACAGACAAGAGGAAAGCAATGGATACTGTTTACCTCAGATTAGCGAGGCCTTAAGAGCAATCTCCTGTAGGACAGTTATAGCCAGATTGGTGAGAAATAGATGGTATAAATGAACTATATAGAAGGTAGAAAACTTTCTGGACCATGAGGCTTGTAAGGCAGTGGTCAGCAGTATGAAATCTGTTGGATACTTGTGACGTTGTGTAGGAACCAGTTTGGGGCTTGAACTGTTTAAAGCCATCTTTTGTTTGCAGATTTTTCTATTGTGAATCTTTTGATTGTAAAGAAAAAGCAAACTTTTCTAGCTTCCAGACTATTAAGGAATTGAATCCAAGTATATGCTGAAATTTGTTACTTTCTTCGCTTCCCTAAAATGTTATTCCTTTGTTTGAGTCTGCTTTTTGGGTTAGAACTGTCAATATGTTGAAAGTAAAGCTGGTCATAGCATGCTAATGCTAGACCTGATAAAGGAAGCATCTCACTACACGTAAGAAGAGGTGCCTACTTCCAGCAGATTATCAGTTCACCATCCTTTACTGCAGCTGTGCTAACTCCAGGCTGTTCTGAGAGGTCTCCTGCATTAACTTGAGTGCCTTTGCAGTGGTGGCAGAAAGAATTGCTTTAGAGTTAAAAAAGCTAGCTCTGACTTGTGTAATTCTGGTGACAGGTTGCCTGGTGGACACCAAAAAACGACTTCAATAGCAGACATGGCAATGTTTTTGCTAGGACCTTCCCCATCTAATGCTGTCGGTGAAAGCGCTTCCCCAAACAACTGGAAATATCTGGCTTTGGCATGTCTATGGTGCTGCTGCTCTGACCCATTAAAAGGCACATCCTGTTTGTAGACGAGCTGTGCTCTTTCTCCGTGTGAGCAAACACATCTAGGGATAGTTTCCCCTTAACTGGAGCAGAAACACATAATGAAGAATGAAGCAGTAGCCAGTCCAACCATGACCGTGCAGGAGAAGGCTCAGTGTCTTATCAATGTATATAAATAACCGAAAGGAGGGTGTAAAGAAGATGCAGCCAGGTTCTTTCCAGTGGTGACCAGTGACAGGACAAGAGGCAAATGGCATAAACTGAAACACAGGAGGTTCCCTCTGAACATCAGAAAACACCTTATCACTGTGAGGCTGACCAAATACTGGCACATGTTGCCCAGAGAGGTGTGGAATCTCATGGTCCTGGGCAACCTGCTCTAGCTGGCCCTGCTTTAGCAGGGGCGTTGGACCATACAACCTCCAGAGGTCCCTTCTAACCTCAGCTATTCTGTGATTCTGAGCAGCTTTTTCCCATAGAAAATTGTGACATAGTCTATTAATCCCATCCTGTTTAGGAGAAGCCCTTTTCTATTGTGGTCAGCAGTGTGCGTTTAGATATGAAGAAGCAGAAGGTAACATGCAGATCTAAACGGGTAGCCATGCCGAAACACACAATCCTTCTATAACCATGTAACAAAGATTTCCCATAGTTATGTGGAAAGATAGTTTTGTTCCTTCTTCACTTTCTCTTTTGTTCCTTCTCCAGCATATGCATATTACAGGTCAAAATCTAAGTCACATCAATGTATTCCAAAAGGTCTAGGTATGTAACCATCAGGCATTAGATGGCTACAAGAGGCAGGGAAGAGAGTGAGATGCAGTGAGATTTATGAAAACCAGTTCCCAAAGGGTCTTAAGTTAGATGTGCAAAATAATACAATATAAGATACAACACGCTTTCTGTCTGTTTTGGAGGCAAGCTGATCTGTCCAAGAGAGCTTTCTAGGCTTAATTGTTCACAGTTCCTGGTAAGGACAGAATGTTACAAAATTTATGAAACTTTGCAAATTGGAACAGAAACATGTCACACATCTTAGAAACTCCTTGGTTCATACACAGCAGTTAGTATACATTGAGTCCAAGGAAAGCAATGATAAAAAGGCCTGACAGTATTTAGCAAGGGCATATTTTGTCATAGCTGATTTTTGTTTTGTACCGAACTTCGAAAAATGAAGACTTTGTCACAGATTTTATAAATTGTAGTGTTGCTGTATATCATAATTTAATTCTGGTTTTCATGGTGCTTGGTGTTTTCCCTTAAGCAATAGTTGGAGACTAAGGATTATATTGTCATTACAGCCATATAATTATAATTAATAAATAATGTACTAGTAAAATTATTATTATATAATCTCAGTTTTCATTAAGAAAAGAGCAACCCAAAAGGTAGTTTTTTGCTCTTGCCTTCTGCATGGCCCCTCCAAAAATGTGCTCTCTTGGTGCCTTAATGGTTTCGTGTCAAACCTCATCAGTTTTAAACTGGTCTTACGCTTTTGAGAGAGATGGCTGAGCAATTTTTCTACTGTCATGGGAAAGACAGATGTGAGGTACAAGAAGCAGCGAATTAAGGTCTTCAAGGTTGAAAGAGGCATAACACAGTTTCCTTTACTATTCAAAATCTTAGTTTCTTTTCACAGAAAGGGGCGGCTTTCTAATAACTACTGAAAAACACTAGTCTCAGGAAAGGCCTCTTTGGCCCATTGGAGACAGTAGTCTTCCTCAGTGATTCAACACTCCCTGTGGACAAAGCTTAGACTCCTTGTCTTTTAAGTGGTGCTTTTAACAAGCAAGATCAGTGAGAAAAGCCACATTCCTAAAACAAACTGCAAAGCCCCAGCCAGTGCCCAGCCTTTGTCCACAGGACCTTGGCAGATCCACATTCTTTTCTGTAGATCCATCAGAGGGGTCTTGGTTTACCCAGTGAAAATGATGAGTTAAAAATTAAGCTGTTTAAGATTTTGGGAAAAAAACATTGCCTAACCTCATGTAATAAGTCAAATTACATGAAACAAGTTATTAATGCTTAACAGATAAGTCATTTGGAATGGTTTTCATGGACTGTAACTGAGTGTAAGCACATTTGTGTAATCTAGTAATAAAACAAAACAAAGATGCTCCATGTTTGACAGTAAAGATAGTGCTATTGTGATACACTTCTAGTCAAAGTGAAGTCTAAAATTAGGATCAATTCTGTCATGTGAGTGATCATAAAACTTTATGTCATGACAGGCATGGCAGTTACCTCTTTCTGGTTCAACTGGATATTTGTATAGAGCAATAACATCTCCGAAAAACTATGAAACTGCATTGGTTAACACTTTAAATATTTCCAACGAATTATTATTGTTGAGATTGCTGTTAGGCATTTGAGTTGGAGCCACATTTGAGACAATGTTATATATATATATATACATATTTGTATGTATGTATATATATGCATGTGTGTGTGCGTACTGGTGTACCCACCTGTTGTGGGTGACATTCTTGTACGTATTTAATCCATGATTTGCAAAGCATTTTTCTGTCAGCTATGGTTATTATACTTTGCTGTCTGGGTTCTACAGATATGCAAAATAAAAGGTATACTTAGATGTCTTGCTGAGGACTGGGAGAGAACAGAAGTCAGATTTCTGGGCTCTCACAAACTACCACAGCAATGAATGCACTGTAGACTGAGGACACTGATAGTGAACTGCAAAGTGAGGGAAGATAATGTCATGCTTGATAAACATTTCATGGTTCTGGTCATTGCAGAAGAAAAGATTAATTGCCTCAGGTTTACTTTAACCTTTACAGATTATATTAATTTCAGAGAGCTCATGTAATAATTTTTTTGGTAATTACTTGATTGTATAAATATCAGGATCCTGTTTTTGTAATTGCTACAAATGCATCATAAAAGGAGCTTTTAATTATACTTAGGAATATATCTGATTTTGAAATCACACTGACAGATAATTTATCTAATTTAATTAGTATCTAGATATCATAGACAAGGTACTATCTACTCTGAGAAACAGATTTGCTAGCATTAACAAATGAAATTCTCACAGTGCCTTTGAGGGACATTTTACAGGTGGAAAATCTACTATATATGGAGATCAAATGACATGAGGTCAACTGATGTAAGCCTATGGCCGGTTTTCTGAATCTCTTGGATATTACAGACAGGTGAGGTATCAACCAGGATGTTCTAGCGCAACCGGGCTGGGTTAATATTACTTCATGTCACCATTCTCCAGAATCAGAAGTTTCTATATCTCATGCATAATCAAGTCTTCCCTACCTACCATGAAAGATATTTAGGGAACATGTATCATCCTGAGAGCCACCTTAGAGGGTGAACATGTGGCTGACTATGTTGGTAGATGTAAGCTGGTTACAACCTCTGGTGAATGTAGCAGGGATTAAGAGATGAGAGGCGGCAGCAGTAAACCTAGTTCACTTACAAACAGAACACCACGTGAAACTGCAATCACTTTACAGCCCGTACCTTAGGAAAGCTCACCTTCCGTCATCTATTTAATATGATCCTGATGTGCATCACAAAGAGAAAGATATTGAGGAACATGGTGAGGACAAGTTTGGTAAACAGCAGTCCTGCTTACAGATAATATCTTGTGGCCTTTCTTTTGGCACCAGTATAAATACTTTTTGCTGAAAAAAGTACCTGTTAAGGGCAAATTCTCAGTGGAGCAAATCTGATCACTGAATAATCTAAACCCTTCAGATATTCAAAATGTAGATATAACTGGGGAAATCACTATTAAATAATAATTCTTTGTTTAAACAACCATTTAATAGCCACTGAAGAGATTCTAATGGATTTAGCGTGAATCAGTCTCTGGGATCAAATGGTGCTAATCAATGCCCTTAATTCAGTTCTGGGGTTTGGATTATGGTATTATCCAGCTCCTGGACTGACTTTTAACATGGTAATCACTTAATGTTTTGTTATTTCACAAGTACCAACCAATCGTTTGAACTTTTCTTACAAATAGGTGTTCTTTAAAAGTATGTATTCAGTGTAATAAAAACCTCTTTCAGGCCTGTCAAATGCAGAGTGAGGGGTCATGAATTAGATTTTTTTTTAAGGAAGCCAGAAGTTTGACATTGTTGTGCCTTTTCCTTATGAACTCCTGCCAGGTAAATCTTAATTACTATGCAAATCTAAGCCAGATAACTTTTATACTCTGCAATTTTGCAGCATAACAAAACATCATGAATATAGGAACTTAACTACTTCTAGCTGCATGTAACATATTAAATAAGGTAATCAGGGAATTTTTTAACAATACATGTGTGGGGTTTGGGTGGGTTTTTTTTGTTTATTTGTTTGGTTTGCATTCGCTTGATACAAGAAAAGACCGCATCATGGAGTGTAATGCCTTTCTACCTTTAGGACTAAAAGTACTAGAAAGTTCTGCCGCCTCTGAGTTTAAAGGGTCTCTAATAACAGTGTCTCTCATTTTGTCATTCCCTGAGCAGCACTTTCTTAACTACAAATAGCATATTCAAGAGGTAATTAGCACAACAAAATCTGACTACAATCATGTGAACACCCTTATTTTAACACTAATTAACTGGCACTAGAATACATTTTAAAATGTACTGTTTTGTTACCAATAATAGAAAATGCATTTATGTGGGGTTTATAGTGCAGGTTGCTGAGCTGGTGCTCAGGGAGCTCTCAGTGCAGTCAATGTAAGGGTCACAACTGAATTCACAAAATCTTTCCCCAAAGATATGAGATGGTACATAACGATAGAAAACAAAAAAGTACAGTGTCTTCTTATTGCAATCAAAAAAGCCTCACAGAAGCAGAGAAAGCACTAGCATTCCTGTAAGTCAACATCTGCTAGTTGTCAATGGGACAACATCAACAAGGAAATGTATCTGAGCTCTCATGAGCCCACTGGTACACTGCTATTATCTCATTGACAGTATTTTACTAACCTAATGCTTAGTTTTGTGTTGTCAGCATTATCCAGAATGAACCTGTGATATATTTATAATATACCATCCTCTACATTCGTGAGGGTGTTGTCAGCAATAAACCTTTTCAAAATCATAAGGAAGCTTTGAAGACGGAAAAGGAGAAAAGAGCTTTTCACAGCCAAACAACACAAGGAGTAATTCTGTGTAGATGATGTACATGGACTTGAACAGGGGTATTCTGAGTAACAGCAGTTCTAGTGGTGCTGTCACCTTTCTCTGGAAAGAAGCATTGGTAACAGGATTGACAGTATCCGTAAAAAGGCTCAGAGAAGAAACCTGAAAGCACCTTTGCAGAAGGTGAAGCACCATGCCAAGTTTCAGCCAAATTATACTAAGATTTAATAATTTTGCACAACAGTCCACAGAACTGAACTGTTTATAGACTGTCTTTTGTTAGTCTCTTTTTAACTGATTGTGACATAATTTTACACTGGAAATGGGGACCTACAAGCAGCAGCTGAAAGAAGAGGAGTCTTTAAAGACCCAAAAAGGAATCTCCATGAGTTCCCTTATGAAAACATTTTTGTCCTCCTGTGTGTGGCATTGGTAGATTTTTTCCTGCAACAGCAATGAGCACAGCCTGATAGCTGAGGATAAATGCTGAGCTGTACCAGCAATACTTCTGAACAAGTTACTCCAGCCATAGGTGCTATGAGCTGGCAATGGTAGACAAACGTGGATATTGTGTAGCTTTATCAATAAATATCCATCAGGACAGCAAAGCAGACTCTCTGGCTTCTGATCCACACATCTCCCCTGTTTGCTAGGCAAGGTATAGTAACAGTGTATTGCTAGAAGGATTATGCTATGGTGCTGATGACTATTCCTATATTAAAGGAAGTGACACAACTAGTCATTACAATGAAGATTTCGGGAAACTAACAACATCTTTCAAACTGAGGACGTGCAGGAGCTTGGGATGCACACAGTAGAAAGAGCGCAGAATTACGGTTGCTGTTGGATGCTAAAGGGGACAATGCTGCTGAGACCAAGGTGAAGATAACAAGCTGTTTGCAGAACTGCAACTTAAAGGTAATTTCACTCCTTGTTACATAATTCTGTTGAGGGAAATCTTCATATTGGATAAAGTCAGAGGGATCTGTGTATTTGCAACAACATAACCTAAACCTTATTAAAAAATGTTCTGGGTGTCATGTGTACCTTGTTTTGTGAAAGGTGAGTTTCTAAGAGCCTAGTACATTCTTAATTATTTTTTCTTTTTATCAACAATCTGTTATTTTTAACAAAGGTTTTGAAATCCTTTTCCTAATTTAAAAGGTACTTAAATACCATCCCTGATCAGATACCGTTTGCTTATGTGATTGGAATGACCTGATGAGTATTTCATTATTACAGCTGTTCTAAATATTTTTTGTCAGTCTTCTACATACAACATTAAGCAGCCATTGCATAAGAGAGTTGTGTGCACATTTCCTTTGGATTTTTGCCTCACAGCTACCCTTTCCGTAGAACAAGCTGTAAATCAAGTTAAATGTGACTCTCACAAAATTTTTCCATTATTGCCTTAGTCATTTCATGGAAGAGTTTCTTCTGAAGAGATGAAGTACAATTCTGTCTGGACAGCCAAGCAATCTACATTTGCTTGGCTTCTCTGCACTATAACACCCAAAAGTCTGAGAATTTTGCGAATGGGACTTTGCTGTTCACTTAGACAGACGGCCCTAACTGTACCTTTCCATGGATCTGCATTAAATCTGAGTACAAAAGGTAGGATTTAAAGCCAGAAGTCCCCAAACAACAGTCTGTTCTGCTCTGACATGCCCATTTTGGAGGGATATATCACCTCTAAACTGCCTCGGAGGTAGAACAGCTTTCAGAAATAAGAAGTAAAAAAAATGCTGGTCACGAATGAAGTTCTGGCACGTGTGTGCCAAGCAGACTGAAACATAGCAGGCTGGGATAGGTGTTATGTTTTAGTCACTGTGACTGTTGTCCTCTGGTTTCTTCTCAGCATTACATAAGGCAAGCTTCTGAACCAGAAGAATTCCAACAGAAAAAGGTCATAGGATGCTTCATAGATTTCCTCAGGCTCACATGTGTTTGATTTGCCAATCAGATTTACTTAAATTTTATTTATTTATTATCCAGTATATTGATTAGACACTATGAAAATTCAAGTCTAAGTAAAAAACATTCACTGGCTTTTATATTAATCCAGTACTAAAATAAGATGAGCATTTAATTCAGTAAGTTATTTTAAGTAGTGAGATGTCCATCGTCAACCTCAGGTTTTGATGAAGGATATTAAAAAAGACCAAACAGCTCCATTGAAGAAACAGTAATACACTTCAAAACCAAATATTCCTACTGTCCGATATTACATTACATACATACTAAGCATCCTGCAGGCTGCATTGAAGTCTTATATAATCTGTCCACACATAATAACTCAGACAACTCTAAAACTAACTATAATAAGAGACTCAATTTCTGCATTTTACTCAGCTACAAAGATAATACTGTGTTGCAAATGTTCAGCTTAACCACAAGGACTTTTCAGGCTCATTTAATGGTACCACGTCATCAGGATGATTGCAATGAAACTTAGTTTATCAAAGAGTTTGTTTTGAACTGCACACATCTCAGGGAGGTTTTGCTTTGCTTTGCTTTGCTTTGCTTTGCTTTGCTTTGCTTTGTTTTGTTGTGTTGTGTTGTGTTGTGTTGTGTTTTGTTTTGTTGTGTTTTGTTGTGTTTTGTTTTGTTTTGTTTTGTTTTGTTTTGTTTTGTTTTGTTTTGTTTTGTTTTGTTTTGTTTTTGTTTTGTTTTCCCCCCAAGGAAAGTGCACAAGGCTCAGCAGCTGAGTTAGTTCTTCTGCATCCTTAACACAGCCCAGGAAAAAGCCTCTTACTCTGGGGCCATTTTGCTAGATGTTATGTCGTCATTCAAGAGGGAAATAAGCCATCACATGTGTCCATGGGTTCCTTTATGTTGATGTAATTACACAGGAACAGAAATTCAATTCAGTGAAAATTTAAGTCATGATACACAAGGAAAGAAAGGCTGTAACATAAGGGGAAGAAAAATGACAGGGCAACAGGATTTTGCTGGAAGTAATAGCGTAGTCTGAGCTGTAGCACTAACATTTCCTACAATACCAAAAATTATACCACAAATGGCCACCTAGATGTCTTGGGGCAGAGGTCTGCTTTATTGCTGTGAGTCAGCGTGCTTATACACTTGAGAGGTCTTGCTACTTCCAAATAGCCAACACCTTGAACACAAAAAAGATGATGTGTCTTCAGTTCAAATCCACTTGCCTCTGGGTTTTTCTTATCCTGGAATCTTCTTTTTCTTGTCATTCTCATGGCTCCCTCTCATGTAAGGCAACCTTACCATCTGTGAGCATAGCTAAACTTCTGCTTCTGATACCAACTTAGACCCAACCACTGCTTCTTAGATCGTTTTCAAATGGACAAAATACTGGAAGCACAGTATGCCAGCTTTATTTCAAGGAGATGTCCTTGTATTCAGTACCACTAGGCCAAAATTCCTAATTTCCAAATTAATCAAGGTCTTAGCTACATTTTAGCAACAACAGTCAATTAAAGAAACATAACTAACATGCTACCAAATCAAAGAATCTCCAGAGGCTCATGTTTTGTATTCAAATATGCTGACACAGTCTAATGTGCCGAGCTTTTCCCTTGGTGCCGACACCAACTAGTCAGATATAATGGTTACAAACATGCAAGCTGAATCAAAGAAAGAGGCACACTTAATAACGCAAACATGCTTCTGAGTTTAAAATGTTTTAAAAATCACTCCTTTTCTTGAATGACACACACTATCATGTAATTGGTAGCTTTGAATTGAGTTCTGACAATAACCTGGTTTGGTTTCAACAAAAGAGAAGTATGGAGGACCAAGTGACAGAGAAATCAATTACTGGGCTGCTAGTAGGCCTTAAATATGAAGCAGATAGGCATTTAATCAGCATAAGAACATGAGCATCATGTTTACAGATGTAAAAGTCGTTTAGCACATAGAATCTTACAAAACAACACAAAAAAAAAGTGCATGTTTAGGTGCAGAAATTAGACTTAGTGCACTATTAAAATAATTTAGACCTTCGGATCAAACCCAAGGCATTGCAAATACTGGGAGAAGATAAATTCCTAGAAATGGCATTAGTCTGCAGACAGTTGTGGATATTTCTATTATTATGTCAGTACATACAACCGATGACATTGGGTGGAGTTATTAAAAAAAAAAAAGAAAGAAAGAAGAGCATACTCTGAACAGATTGGCAAACTGACATTTTTATTTATTTGTGGTTAGAAGAATAAAAATTAGGCAACTCTTCTTTTCATGATCAGAGGGAGTTTAGCTGAGACTGTGTAATCTATATTAATTCACCTCAGCAAAAAGAAAAGCTAGAAAATTCCAAGTAATCTCGCTGATCTATACATTTAACCATTCATACCCATGACTTGTCGCCTCTAACTCCCAGCAAAAATACAACACATGCATGTGCTGGGCAAGATCCATGTCAATTGTCATTGTCAATTCTGAACACATGACAGAAGACACTTAAAGTTGTCCTAAATGTTTCTGTATCAACTAAGATGCTCAACCTCGAGCTATTGCTTAATTCTCCAAGTCACACAGGCTTTGTGGATGTTAACAGGGAAGGTTGTCAGGTTTTCAGTATCCCATTTCTTGGCACTTGTGGACTCTCTCTGCTCAACTGCCTCTGCTGTTAAGCACAGCTATACATTATAGAGATGTTTAAAAAACCATTGCAATAATCGACATTTTATTTTTGTTGGCAGGCCTGGATTAGCTATTCTTTTGGCTTTCCTGAGAATCAGAATCACTGAGGCTGGCCAGTCCCTCTGGAAGTTTGTAGTCCCACCGTGGCTTGCACTGGGTCAGCCACAGCTGGTTGCCCAGGATCGTGTCCCCGTTGGGCTTGAACATCTCCAAGAATGGGGATTCCACAACCTCTCCAGACAACTTGATCTGGTGTTTGACCACCCTCACAGTAAATAAGCTTTTCTTAGATTTAAAAGGGATTTCCTTTATTTCAATTTGTGCCCATTGCCTTCTGTCTTGTCACTGCATACAACAGAAGAGAGTCCAGCTCCATCTTCCTTACCATCCCATCAGGTATTTATGCACATTGATAAGATCCCCCCAAAGCCTGCTCTTTTTGAGCCAAAAAAGTCCCAGTTCTTTCACCCTCTCAAGCTCCAAGCCCTTCACTGGTCTCTCTCCAGTATGTCCGTGTCTCTCTTGTACTGGGGAGCCCAGCACTGGACACAGCACCCAGGTGTGTCTCACCAGTGCTGAGCACAGAGAAAGGATCGCCTCCCTTGACCTGCTGGCGAAGCCAAGGAGGCAGTAGGCCTTCCTTGCCAAAAGGACACGTTGCTGGATCATGGTCAACTTGGTGTCCACCAGAACTCCTAGGGAGTTCTCTGACAAGCTGCTTTCCAACTGGCCAGCCCCCAGCGTGTGCTGGTGCATGGGGTTGTTCCTCCCCACGTGTAGGGTTTGGCACTTCCAATTGTTGAGCTTCATGGGGTTCCTGTCAGCCCGTTTCTCCATCCTGACAGGGTCCCTTGGAGTGGCAGCAGAACCACCGGATGTACTCACCAATTCCTTCCACACTTTGAACTAATTAACGGAATTCTGAAGGTACTTGCTACTATCAATCTTTTGCTGTTATCACTGTCCAACACAGAATTAAAAAGTGAGACTAAATGGCAGATATTAGATCTTTAATAAGGACAGTTATTAGAATAACTCTACTATCAACACTTATGTTTTGAAACATTAACTCTCAAACTTGAACAGAAACCCTTCTTTGGTGACTCGATGCTGTCAACATTTGATATGTTACTAGAAATCTTATTCTTCTGCCATGTCTGCTCAAAACCTCTCACAATGTGCCAGATTGCTGTTAGAGTCCAGTGGCTGGTACTATAATACATACTGTGGCTACAGAAACCTTGCTTCAGATCTGACTTACAGCAGGGGGGGAGCATCTGTTTTTCTGATTCCTTTTCAACAGCTTTTAAAATAATTACGTAACTTTGAACGTCCTTTCACCAGAATTTCCTCCTCCACTAGGCACAGCATTGAAAACAGAAAGAAGATTCTCAGACCAGAATCATTGTATGCTTAAAAGTAGATGCTAGCCAAACAGAAGGCAACAAAAGATTTCCACAACCAGACTGCAATTGCCAAAACGAGCAGGAACATTTTTCTGTCTCCATAATGCTTGTGCCTGCCTTCTGCATGCACACCTCTGTGGGCAGCGCTGTTTTCAGCTGGGGGATGCCCAGGTGTGCCCCAACAGCAGCAGTCACCCCAGGGCGGATGTCAGCACGTGGAGCACCATAGCCAGACTGTGCTAGGTGGCAACGCTTGCATGGCTCTGCTAGAGGGGAAACCTGAGTCCTCTGTATCTTGCCGTGATCGTATAGTGGTTAGTACTCTGCGTTGTGGCCGCAGCAACCTCGGTTCAAATCCGAGTCACGGCAGAGGGGAGAGGGAACAATTTTTTTCTTCGCTTTCGGAGTCTTGGTACTGAAGGCACGCCATGGGAGACACAACACCCACCCAAGCCCCCACACTGCAGTAGCTGCTGAACGCGACTCCGTGTCTGAAGCACAGAAAAAGCAGAGGAGGGGAAGCAGTAGCTGCACAAAAAAAGCTCGTGTAGCTCACTGCTACATGATAAAGTGGTTGACACTCTTTGCCTAGTGTTTTTGTCTCCTTTTATGTGATTTCAAGCAGTTCACGTAGGTGTCATTGTACTATGGTTTTCTGGGGCGACATTTTCACTGACTTCATTCTGTCAGTTTTTTAACGTATCTTCTTTCTCTCTCCCAGTGACAACTGATTTCTTTCTGTGATCTGTCCCCAGAGATGACTCATGGCAAAATAAAATTCCAGAAGAATTTTTCAGGAAAGAGCAGCAAAGAAGGCATGAAATTTCTTGCAATTAGTCTCTTTATTGTGACACTTCTTAGCATCTTTTTTCCAAGAACGATGCACTTACGGAGCCAGTAATCAATACCAGCACATGGGAGACATCATGTCTAGGTCTGAAATTTGATTAAAGAGAAGCTTGACACTGCTGGAAATGTAGTGCCATTTTTGTGGGGAGAGGATGGTGTGACTGGGAGGACTCTGCTAAGAGGTGGGAAAATGGCCTGACATGATACTCTGTTTATCTGAGCACTGTTCCCTTGTTCATGGTGGATATTGCTGTTTACTGGGGCAAAGGTGTTAGAGACCAGTGGTTTTCCAGTATGGGGATGGTGAGGTAGAGAAGGTAGCTGAAAGGCACAACGAAAGAAATTTTCAAGAAACACTCCCAAGTTCCTACAGATAGGCACTTCATATACTGATTGAACCACATAGCAACACAGTTCTACTTCTAATTTGTTGTTAATAGAAAATGCTCAAAAATGTATCCATGCACTTCAGATCATATGACCAATTGTAATTTCTTCATTACATAGCTATACATCTTGCTGACTGAAGTAAAAACTAATAATTTTGACCAAATTATTCTAAGCATACAGCCCAACTACAATTAAAAAGAAAAAGCAAGGGATGAAAAAGCAGAAGGTAGCAAATATTTATTTATGAGAAATGGCTGTATGTTTCTAACAGTTGAGGCCAGAATCTCAGATGTTTTCCTTACTGAAGACAGTGGATGCCCTGAGGTCAAACCCTATTTAGGCACCCAGACACAGGCTTCTCAGCTCTTGGCAAACTTTCTCCAGGTGTCTGCCCAGGGCTCATTAAGGAAGCAAGACTATCTTGAAACTATTAAGATGAAAAGGAATTTATTTTAAAGTGGGATTTGTGTAACGATGGAGACCAACAGGGAATATTTAATTCCGTTAAACTCTTCTTTCAGCAAAGAAGAAATTGGAAGGACAATGTGATGAAACAAAGCAGTTCAATGGCGGGTGGATCAATCTTAAATCTCTTTCTGGAATTTGCACTTTTGTCACTCTGTAAGACTTCATGTTTCTTATGTTAGGCCTTCTAGAGTTCCTTTGCAATTATTTTTCAGTCAAGTTCAGTTCTTACACTAAAAGCAACAAAACAAAAACCCCAACAAACAACCAACCTTCAAATTGTGTTTCTGAAGGGAATTTTTCATTATATGCAAGTTTTCTCATTGCTGCTTTAGCTAAATGATTCAGACTTTTCCTTCTCAAGTGTAATAGTAAAACACTAATTTACCCCATGTGGTTTTAATACAAATGCCTTAATGGTTATATCATAAAGAAGTTTTCTTCTCTGTGCCAGTACAAAAGTCAGCACACCCTCTTGCCTTCAGCTGCATGGTGAATAATGGCAGCAGTGCAGGTCCCAGAATAAACACATCCTACTATGCCAGATTTTCCTGAAGAGTTTAGATAGACCTGCCATCCCCAAACAAATGTGATATCATCCTGGAGAGTAAAATAAGAGGCTTGCTGCTCATATTGGAGAATGAAAACAAACAAACAAAAAATTTCTGGGAGTCTGGAGGCATAAGACCTAAACTGAGAATGCAGGGAGTCCCGAGAAAGAAATTACCAGAAAGAGTGTGGTGGCTGTGTTGTTAGCTCCTTGCACAACTTTCAGGTGCAAGAGACACATAAGTGCTGGTTTAGCAGCACGGAGATACTGAGTGTGTTAGTACTACACACCATGTTATAAGAGAAAAAATTTGCTATATTATCATGGAATGTCGAAAGTGTGCTCTCTTCTCAAAGATTTTTAAGATGTGTTTTGGATCCCTTTGGATGGAGTCTTCTTTGTGACAAAGAAGATATTCTTTCGAAAGGAATATCACACAGTGTCATCTTCTGAGTTGTATTTCGTGCAGAGAAAGCATATATCACATTTCTTGATAAAAGAGTGCAGGAAAAAGTTGTAAAACAATAAGCACACGAATTACTTTGACAAAGCTTTGTGAAAGAGATATTTATCAGATGTGTTTGAATCTAATTCAAAGAGCTGATTTTGCTTCTGTAAAATTCCCAGCGTAGGACACATCTATAAAGTTTTTAGAATAAAAAATGGGAATTTAGAATTCAAGAGATAAAACAACAACACAGATAAATAAATTAAAAGAACAAACAAACAAACAAAAAGAAAGAAAAAGCAACAGAAAACATTATTTAGATAGTTTTGAATGTTTGGTAGTTTTGGGATTTGTGCTGAACTCTTGATGAAGAAGTGAAATCAGGTCCTACTCAGTAATTTGAAACATAGTGCAGAAAGTTATGGGATTCAAAGCTTAGCATAAAGTAGAACAAGTTAAAATCTTCAAAAATGGATGACAGTCTTGACATGTGTGCATCTCTCTCCCATGCCGTGAGTGCCTGCTGCAGCTTTACAAATAAGAAGCCACACAGTCTTATTTAGAGACCAGGGTGTGCTTTCTTTTTAAGAAACACCAAAGGCAGATGATTGAAAAAGGTACAGAACTGCACCATCAGACGTTGCTTATGCAGTTATGTTTACATATCAGGCTCAAGAATCTTCCCGTCTGCCAAATTTTCCCCAATTACTACCCATCCTGCAATAATACCCTGTAAACTCAGAGCTGAATTTCCAGAGGTAAAATCATCCCACCTGTGAAATGGATTCCTGGCATTCTTTGCTAAAGCACAACCAGCTATTTTAAGTTTTCAGGAGTTCTCTTTACCACAGAAGATCTCCTTTCAAAGAGTCTTCTTGATGAGAGCCCTTTGAAAGCATTTCAGAGGGGACCTATAAAAGTTTTAATATGAGCTGCACTCCTGTAAAGAGAATGAAAAACAGAATTAATTTTATTTGATGACTGCAGATTCAAAACAGCCACTGCTTTCTATCCTGCTCAGCACCTGATATGAACATCAAACAGGATTTAACCAACCCTGCTGCACCCCTGAAAAACAAAGGCAGTAGAACAGAAATCTGCATCAGGTTCAATTAATATTTCAAAAGTTTTTCAAGTCTTTCTGTTCAGTGTTGCCTTTCTAACAACTAGACATCTTTCTCCACAGCTTAAAAACTCCAGCAGTTTTAACCGTAAGTAAAAGCTAACATTAAAATACAATGAAAAGAAATAAATCTCTTCCCAAATGGTGTTGATACGTTTCAGAGCCAAAATATGGATTAGGCATGTTGGGGATATAGATACCTCTATGTCTTAAAGGTTTTACATCCTATGCAGAATGGTCCATGCACTAAGCAGTGGCAGACACAAAAGCACACAGAAGAGCTGCAGAGAAAGGCATGCACTCCTTTTTCCTGTCTCATTTTTAAAATATTATTCTTCATTTCCCATCAGATCAGCTTGCTGCATGAAGGCAGGGAAGGCTGCTGAAGTGAACTCTTATCTCTGGCCTTCAAAGTGGTCTTAGGTAAAAAAAAAAATCAGATCTTCAGAAATATGTACATCTGGATTTTTGTTAATATTTGGACATATTATTAGTAGTATTATTAGATCATGGTTTCCAACTGGAAAAGCACTATCTGGATGTGTCTGCTAGAAATGAAGAGTCACATATTTCAGAAACATATTCGAAAGCTTCAAAATCCATTCCAGGATTTTCCTCGTCTGTAGTCCTGTTATCCTTGGAAGTGGTTTTGTACTAATATTTTTGCTTTCTTTTCCCTGAATGAGATGAGAAAATTGACATATTTTCTCAGGAAATGGAATGCTGGGAGCCACCTGAGCTTGCATGTTTATATGAAACATGGAATTGAAGTTGTGTTTCAGTTTTCCTTCTCTTGTGAGGAGAATTCAGGGGGAATTGGTAAGAAGTGTCTGATTATCTGCCTACACCATTCTTGCTCTCAGTTTATAGTGCTAGCGTTCAGCTAGTGATACAGATATTGGTCTCCTAAATAAACTAAAGTAAACAGAATGACCACTTTTTTCCGGCTAACTCATCGTATTTTTCTTTTTTAAAAGGCACTTCGAAATCATCGATATTACTATAGCCAGCAAGAAAGTAACACAATGTTTCCACACTTTAGCTGCAGATGAACACCGGATATGCAGAAGTCAGTTCCAGGGAGGTTGAAGTCAAGCAGGGGCGAGCCTTGAGTGTCTCGGCAGCCTCAGGAAGATACATGAGTAGAGCAGGATTTCTGGCACTGCATGTTTTAAATTTCTGTTCTAGGACTTAATTCGCTGGGATGCTTTAAAGAATATATGCATCTATGATGAGTTAATCTGGTATTTCTGAAGTTAACAAAATCTAACACAGTTGATGGTATTTCTCAGAGATTACAGCAGGGACAGAGTATGAAAGATCATCCTGGTCTCTTTTACGCTACTGCATGCTTCTAAACTGCTTTCTTTTGGGAAATCAGTCACATCTGCCTCATCAGTTAGACCAAGAAGTCAAGAGCTGATTGTTCTGATATGTTCCTAAAAGGCCGAGTGATATTTAGACAAGAGATCTGAGGCAAATCAGCGGAATACCTGAAGATATTAAAACAAAAAACAAAACCAAAAACCAAACACCCCCTCCCCCACAACAAACAAACGAACAAAACACCAAGCACCAAACAAAACAAAACAAAAAAAACCCCACACCACAACAGAAAGAGGACTCATGAACCTGCGGGAGGTGGTAGGATGCCAGGGATCACTAGCCTACTGCAGCAAAACTGGGACACCTAAGCCTCCAGCCTCCAGAGGTGAGGTGCTCTCCCAGGTCTGCAAGTGTATGGGACTTGGATTTTTCCTGATAGCCATGTGAAGGAAGTTTTGTTTCACTTCCTCACTGAGTAGGAGGACAAGCAAAGGGAAAAGCACCTGTCACTCACACTCTGCAAGAGCTGGACCTGTTGCATGAAACTTGAATCCAGCCGAGCCTGATGGAGATGTAAACTGCAATACAGAGGACTGATGTCCCATCAGATGCAACACTGAGAGAAAACCAGCACTTTCTCTTGAATCAACTCCTTATCAAATCGAAGAACCAACTACCAGAAACTTTATTCAGTGGCATCCAAATAATCTGATAAACTCCATAATAGTTATATTTTATTAATATAATTGTTGCCAGCGATGCAATTTCGTTGTTAACTTATCATTTATTGCACAAACTGCTATTATTCTCTATGACTAATTTATAAAGTCCACATGGTCATTTTAGAAGTCTCCATTCTGAGAATCTGAGCTCATATTACTCAGTGAGGCAGGACAGTGAAGTTACGCGCCATTCCAGCCACAAAAACAAAGGGAATCGGTGGAGTCACTGACAAGTGACAATTCTTCTTATCTGTCACCAGCAAAGACCTTCTGCTAAGAGCAGTTCATGTCTAGGTAAGCAGGATTTCCACATCTACCACTGTCATATTTCCAAACAATTCAGGCTGATCTCTTTATTAGCGTGAAAAACTAGCAAAGATCAAAACCAAACAGACTTCATGGCTTAGTCCAGATCTTAAACAGCTGTAATGAGCAAAAATTACATGCTCACTGTGCCACTGTGTTTATCACAATATCCATAAACACCTAAATAAATTTTTAAAAATCATACTTGTCAACAGGATTACTAAACTAATATTTGTGGCACACACTCTTTTAGAAAAACATTCTTGTAAAATTTACAGAGCTTCCAATTGCTTTCTCATCTTAGTCTTTGACATCACTAACAGATTCTTTTCGGAACGCACTCTGCAGTTACATCTCTTCAAAAGATGCACCTTTCCCTGCCGTGACTCGGATTTGAACCGAGGTTGCTGCGGCCACAACGCAGAGTACTAACCACTATACGATCACGGCAAGCTATCAGAAACTGCGGAGTTAATGTGACAGCTTTTTCCCCACTGCCCTCCGAAATTTTATACAAATGGTGCCACCTACAGTTTACACTAAGTTTTAGCAGCAGCTGGTTCTAAACATCATTACAAGTAATTACATGTTTTTCGAAATTCTCGAAATTGCTTCCAGACTTACTTTTCCTTTCTCTTAATAATCTGTGCTTATCAGGATTGCCTAAAAACAGGCTCAAAAGAATTATAATAACCCTACTCCTGTCCCCCAAAGCTTTTCAGGAAGAAGTTTTTTTGGTTTTGGTTTTTTCCTGTTTTATCAGTGCTGGGGAAAGCAAAGTCATGACAGCAATCTGGCAGTGCTATAGAGACAGATGTAGACAAAAGAACAAAATCTGCTTAACTGCAAACTGCATTTCCTGAATTGTACCAGGTACGTTTCATTCCAGTGTAAGTGCTTGTATTTTTGGACATCCTCTTTCTTAACTCCGCAATAAGCACAGAACACACAAACACCTTTTCCAGAATTTACGTCATCTGCTGTGGAAGGAGGTGGTCAAATGCTACAGATGAAGTCTGAGTGGAGTGAGCACTTAGCTTCTACCAACTAAGACCACTAATTACTCTTATACCGAAGCAACTGCTGAGAAGCACCTGCCCTTTCTCAGGTGTTCAAACACAAAAAACTGCAAACAACATTCAGATAGCCACAAGAGAAAAAAAATTAATAAGAGCTTCAACAGAAATCAAGTTGTGCAATGTAAAGAGAAATTATGATGGGGAAAGACAATAATGTGGCAAGTTCTGGGGCACTTAAGCCCTGCTCATAAAATGCAGCCTGTTTGCCTTATGCTCATCCTCCCCATATTTATATACATTATTTAATTAAAAAAATGAACTCTTTGCAAAGCTTGCCTGGATGACAGCCTTGGAGATCACAGCAACATCATCACTGCAGTGGTACAGTGCCACACTGAGTCTCTGACGAAGAAGGAAGGCATGCAAAAAGACTTACTAGGCTGTCATACACAAGAACATTAAAATGTCTTCAGCGTGTCTTCGACATGCTGAGATGTGGATTTACTCTGGATGAAGGTCTGCATGGTGGGGACTAACCCATAAGCAGACTGTGCGAAAGAAACATCAAGCTGAGGCATTAAAAGGCAAACTTACTAAACAGGCTCTGGTCTGCCTCAGTGCTGGACGGCACTGCCTCTGCCTTAGGGAAGCGCACAGGGTCCTCCTTGCCGCTGGAGCTGCAGGAGGAAAGGAGAGGGTATCGCTCTGTCTGATGGTTACTGGGGCTGCATTGAGCAGAAGTATGCTCCAGTGGTGGTTCGGACTGCTGTGCCTCACCCGACAGCCTTGCTCGACGGCTTGGTGTGACCAGAACAACAGTGAACCCTTCCAGAAGGCAGGAAGGCTGCTTCTTCCCTGATCTCCAGTCCTGCTAGGCACAGCCTAGCCCTGTGTTAAGGGACTGCACTGCTGTCACAAGATTGAAAGAAAGAAAACCAGGACTGGGAGTTGTATGCATCTGACACAAACCTAAACCCTCAACTTAGATTTGCTGCTGCCTCATAAAGCCATTAACCTTAGCAGAAACTAAGCGTAACTGTGGAAATTAGAAGTGACATGAAAACAAGGAGGTACTAGGACTCTCTCTACCTTCCGCCTCCACCCCTGTTTTTGAGTTCTCATGCCACAGCTCTCTGGAAAGCAGGTGTCATCAGAACACCTTCTGAATCTTCCGGTGACGGAAAAGGACTGGAAAAAGCAACGACCTCAAGCCCAGCTTGTGCATTAAAGTGTGAATGTTACCTGTAAAGCCACCACATACATGTTGTCAGCTGTAAGAAGTCACAGTATAGGAAGGCCTTTTTTCTTATTTTTTTAATATATAAACATTAATTGGAAAACATGGAAAACTGTGGTTCAGAAAGAAGGTTGGTAGAAAAGGGTTGCAGTCAGCTCAAAAGGTCTTTGCAGTGAGTTGCATTTAGTCGAGGTCTTCAGAGTACTGCCATAGAGTTAACGCTTTTTGCCTCTGTAGTGAATTAGCTGTGCAAGGCTAACACTTGATAGAAAGCCCTGAGACAGGCATACCCTCTGCACACCCACAGCCAAGTAGCCCAAGACATCCACATAGGCCACAAAAGACCCTGCTCAGGTCTCTGCCTACTTCTATTGCATATCTGGGTCTCTCAGTTTGTTGCTTGCCTGCCTCTACCAGAAAGGGTGTGTTTCTTCTGATCTTAAAGATCAGAGACACAATACCTCTATTTAATTTTGAGTGACAATGTTAGTCTCCATGATTGTCAGAGTAACTTCATGCAGTTCAAATATGTATTCTAACCACATGGTGGAGAAGACTTGGGGGCTATGTCAAAGCCCAACATTGGCGTACTACTCTCTTTAAACTACTTAGCTTAAATTGTTGACAGTTTGCAGCCCAGTATCAAATAATCTTTTTTAGATGGTTATTGCAATTTGTACAGTAAACGCTTGTCATAGCCAAACATTCAGGGATATAAAAGTGAAAAAGTATCTTTTAGTACTGTTTTTTACTATCAGGAACAGAACTCTACTGGAATTTTCTGTGTTCAGTGTTTTACTCATAGATGCCTTCAGGCAAGAAAACCTATCTGCACATACGTGCAATATGGGTGATTTGTCTCAATAAAAATGAAACAGAATTTATTACAGGCTGACAAACTTTGGCTTCAGGCTTTTCACTAATAAAAATATAAAGGATTGAAGACTTTTCGATGCAGCAATAATAAGGACAGTCAATGAAACCTAGTGTTTGTAGGAGGTTCAATCATCACCCAGATCAGAAAAGCTGCTTTGAAGAAATAATGCACAACAGGAATTCTGACATTGTCTTGACAGTAACACCCAACACCCTTGTAGGGGACGTCATGCTATTGCATATTCACTTGTTAGTTTTCAAAGCAAATTTCACTTACCCAATATTTACTGTTCCCATCCTTTCTGACTGTATTTTTAATGAATAGGAAAGATTGGGAACAATAAAGTTACATTTAAATATTGCAAAACCATTCAGGCCAGCATCCAGAGGTTTTCTCTGCTCCTCTGGCCTGGTGCCATCGTTTGCACAGTCTAAAGTCCCAGTGTGATGTATATAGACAGTTCTGATTAGGCAGTATTTTATAATTGCAAGGCATAGTTTTTTATTGCTACATACACACAGGGGATTCGAACAATCTCTACTGAAATGATTGCTGACTGCCTTTGGTTAAGCATCCTCACCACTCCACGTGGGAGCACCAGCTCTATGGTGTGCTCCCCTTCTCTGACCTGCAAGGACAACTCTTCTCCTGCTCATCTGCACCAGCCTTGCAAAGCCCTTTGTGCTGCATGGATCTGTCACTCAGCAAATCTCCCACCTCCTGCCTTGCAAGGGCAGCTTGCACCACAGTCCAGCTTTCACCTCGCAATAAAGAGTGAACATTGAAACCATCAAAGGGTGTACAGGGAGGGTGAGGCATTGTCATGCATAGCTCCAGGAAAGGGTGAACCTGCTCCTCTTCCTGCTTAAAGGGCTGTCATTTTACTAAGCCTTTGGCAAAAGTACACTGAGGAACCTTACACTTTCACTATAACAGGATTATAAAGAAATCGGGGGTTTCTCTGTTGGGTGTGTGCTAGCTATTTGGCTATAGTACCTTTCATAGGCAGATTCTGTGCTGAACTTCCGTTTAATCTGTGTATAGATGGAAAATACAATTCATGCCCATTAGAAGCAAAGCCTGAGCTGGAAAAGCTCTGTAGCAATTCATTTGGCAGCACTGCCAACAGCAAGTAGTTTTTTCTCTTCTTCTGGTAATATTATTTCTATTAGTATTGCAACCGATCTTATTTTTTTGTCCAGAAAAGTCACCTTGGGATTCATGTTTTTCTTTGAATTCAAATGCATCCATGCTACAATGCTTTTTGTTTGCTCTGTGCATCCCTATAATTGGTCACGAATGACCTTGCAAGCGTCAAGTATTTTCCTTTAGCCAACATCACGTAACTTTTCTTCACGAACAAATTGTTCTCTGTCCTAAGGGGTTTGTTCACCTTTTCTGTTGCTCTTTTCCCTTCCTGCAGTTTCAAGTTTCTTTCTGGTAGCCAGAGACCTAGACTGAATGAAACACTTCAGGTATTCTGCCAGAACGCTCTGTCTGCTGACAGGTGCAGCAAAGTCTCAAAGCTAGCATGGCCATACAAGTGAACGTGTCATCTGTTGTTCCTTTATTTTGTAATTTTTGTCCTCTTGCAAAATTCTCAGTCTCACTGGGTATTTATGCAGATTATATTCCTACAGCTGAAGACACTTATGGGTGGGATTTTTTTCCTGAAATTATCATTGCTCTTCAAAATTTTTGCATACTACTCAAGTAAAACATGGAAATCAAGTTGTACAATCAAAATTAGCATTGTGACTTACCTAAGTGCAGCGTGAACTGGTACTGATCTTTCCCTAATTTAGTTGCTGAATCTGAAAGCTCTCTTCAAGGGTGCAACACCAACGCCCTGGGAGGAGAGAAAAATTTCCCCATGCCTCCAAAAATAGACTGAGAATAGGAAAGATCTCAGGATGTTCTGTTACTGTCGAACACATGTTCTTCTTAACTATAAGCAGCATGTAAGCACGACTTCACATGTAACATACTGCTGTTAGTGAATTAGCTGGGGTGCATCCAAGGGAAGGACTTCGTACACATGATGTTACTCATATTTTTTTTAATATAACACAATAATACAGTTTCACCAAAAGCCAGGAGACTGCCATATGAGTTGCAAACCACATGACTGGGAGGATGGCTGTTAGGCAGTTTTGTTCAGCGGCATGCTCTCTCTTCCAATGAAGAAAAAGAGGAAATCCCGTAGTGCCCATACACACCACTATGCTGCATTTTAACTTGGTTTTGATGCTATTTCAGCTTTCTATGTGGCAGCATTTTCTGCACACTTACTGTTGCATGGTAGGCAAATCTGCAGAAAACACCCTTTTGCAAAGAGATAACCATATCTCACATTCAGATCAGTGATCTGAAAGCATTGAAGGATAAGTGAAACTCCTTACAAGGAGTTGATAATGAGCAAGGCAGTCAAACTCAAAATAACTGAGCTAGTCTGATAACTTTTAACATGTTAGCTGTTGTTAGACGAAACATGTATTTATAGCAATTTTCAGCTTCACATTCATTAACAAAGCAGGTATTTGATCAGTCTGTATTTATTGTCAGTGCTTTCGAGAAGCACCGAAAAAGGCATTAAGGAGATAAAGGATTAGCCTTGATGTACTCCCGTGAGAGCAGAACTGACACAGTCCATTCCCTCCTGTCAGTCTGGGAGGTCATGCCTTCGGCTCTCAAATCCCAGGAGCTATTCCAGGGACAGGCTTCACAATCTTTGAGATGTGCTGGTCATTATAGCTCTTATCTCCCTCCTCCCCATCCAAGGAGGGTGAGCATTATCCTCCATACACCTTTCTGGTGGAGCAATTTGCCCCACGTTGCCACAAGTGGAAGGGTTGGAACCACAGTGTTACGCAGCTTCAGCGGTAAGCAGTTTATTAACTTGATAGACTTTCAGGGCATCATCAGTGCTGCTGATGAGCACATGGCACCCCCAGGACTTGAGGGTATATCCATCTCATAGATCTTTTTGTTATTATAAGCTGAACTGCTTTATATTTGTTTCACCATGAGCCATGAGATCTGTTTGTGCCTTTGGTGAAGGGGGTAGGATACAGGGAGACACAGGAGAGCACTGAAGCAAGTGATCCTGTGACCTGTATGGGAGGAGTTCCAGCCTAAGTTTACGGGCTCAGTTGGATTTTAGCTTCTAGTGCCACACAATCCAGGTACTCCAGACTGAAAGAAGCACTGTGAGCAGGTGCTGCCTGCAAGGCGAGACAGAGCTGAGAGCAGCACCAAGGCAGCCTGCAGCTCCAGTCACGTAATCAGAAAATAGTAGCTGCTGGTTCTGCTACCGGCCACTGTGAGACTGAAAGTGATAATGTTACAGCAAAAGAGAGGAATCACCAAAACTGAAGGCTGGCTAAGGTGGGAATACCAGAGTCATCATGGGCAAATTCAGGTTAAGTGTGTAAGTTGCTAGAAATGAAAGCCTAAGTCAAGCAGAACTCCCACGGAAGAAACTAGAATGTAGTGGGATGATTTTCACAGTGAGAACAGGGAGAGGTTGTCTCCACTTCTCAAAACTTCTCCTTTGTTTAAACAGTATCTATTCTTTAGGTCACGATTTTTTTTGTCATTCCTGCAAATTGCCATAGGGGCATTTGTCTTAAACATACAGAACATATGCATTTTCTGAAGTTATGAAACAAGCTAATTCCCAAGGGTCAATTGTGCTGATGAAAATCAGCTCCTGTTGCTGTCAAGGAGTACAGAATAGTTGTTCTGATTCCTCTGACTTTCCTAGGTCTCAAGGACTGTGAATTCAGGCATTAGTCCTCACTCCCTAGTCTTTTCTCTCCCCATTACTCTCTCTTTCCCCATTACAGAATCTTCACAGAATCACAGAATGTTAGGGATTGGAAGGGACCTCAAAAGATCACCCAGTCCAATCCCTCTGCCAGAGCAGGAACACCCAGATGAGGTTACACAGGAAGGTGTCCAGGTGGGTTTTGAATGTCTCCAGAGAAGGAGACTCCACAACCTCCCTGGGCAGCCTGTTCCAGTGCTCTGTCACCCTCACTGAGAAGAAGTTTCTTCTCATATTTAAGTGGAACCTCCTGTGCTCCAGTTTGTACCTATTGTCCCCTGTCCTATCATTGGTTGTCACCGAGAAGAGCCTGGCTCCATCCTCGTGACACTCCCCCTTTACATATTTACAAACATTAATGAGGTCACATCTCAGTCTCCTCTTCTCCAAGCTAAAGAGACCCAGCTCCCTCAGCCTTTCCTCATAATGGAGATGCTCCACTCCATCATCTTCATGGCTCTGCTCTGGACTCTCTCCAGCAGTTCCCTGTCCTCGAACTGAGGGGCCCAGAACTGGACACAAGATTCCATTAGGCTAATTACTTAATGTATTCATTTCATCCTATAAACCAGTACATATTCAGAGGATTACTCAAAACAATGCAGTCTGTAAGGAAGCATGTTCACATTATTGTATCAATTTATCTCACTCCATCATAGTAGCGGATTTTGATAGAGTTCATTTAATCACGCATGTGTATCAAAACGGGACAGATGGATGCAGGGGTTTGTTGGGACACAGCTGAGGAGCACTATGTTAGCGTAGGCCCTGTACCAGACCCTAGCGAATACATGAACAAATGGGTGCTAAAAACTGGATAAAAAGAGCTTTGTTGTTGTTGTTGTTGTTGTTATTGAAACCCTGATCAATAATGATGTGAATTGCTTGGGTAGATGGGTGAAATCTTTCTTGTTCTGACTATGATAAAATTGTCTGAATCTCATGCCATGTGTTTATGATATACAGCTGCCTAATCCTTATGGCTGGATGAACAACATGGCCACAGGCTGCAGAGCATCTGTGTGCTGTTCGAATCAGCCCCAAGACACAGACACCTGACTTCAATATTGTGGATCAGGTATTTGCCTCCTCCTGCAGCCAACACAATCAAGCTGAGGCCTCAACAGTGCATTGCATGCTTTGGCTAACTTGACAAAGCCATGTTTGGCTTCCAGGCTGGATCCTAAACCCAATTTCATTGCTAGGTGACCCAGCAGCACACAAGTCCAGGACCATGTCTCCAGAACAAGTCAATAGAGGTGCTGCAGTCTGTGTACCATGGCATTGCCAAGGACTGGCAGAGGGACAGCTGCTTCTGGTTGCCCTCGCCTGCAGCAACTCAGCATCCTGGCAGAACTTAAGTTAAAAGGCTACAAAACAGTTCTGAAGACCTGTAGCAGCACAGACTACTTTGACTTTTTGCTTACTTAAATATGAAAGTTTTGTTGTTTTCAAATACAGTGAAGGTACCTTACTGGCTTCAGCTTCATAAATGAGAACTTCACAGAAAGGAAGAAGAAAGCACACTGCTCATTCACCAGGAAGACTAGGCCTCTCCAAAAGAGCTGATTTCTGAAAGTGTTTTTTTGAAGTTGGTTCCTTTTTCACATGCAGACGTGTCCCAAATTCATGTCTTTTTACTATAGTTTGCAAAGATAGATCTTATTTCCCCTTCTCTATTACAGCAGTGTGTACAATAGTGGTGAGTTCACCATCACCATTTGGAGCACAAATCTGATGAGGAGCAACTCGGGGAGCTGGGGCTGCTTAGCCCAGAGACAAGGAGGCTGAGGGGAGACCTTATTGCTGTCTACAACTACCTGAAAGGAGGTTGTAGCATGAGGGATGTTGGTCTCTTCTCCTTCAAAAACGTTACCAATTAAGTCCCAAAATTACATGTCTGGCTCTGAAATTGAGTTATTTTTTTTGTTATTTGTATTAAATATTTTATAAAATACTATTTAAGTAAGATTTCAAGGTCATTTATGTATCATTTTTCTTCTCCTATTTGTTACAGGGCTGGAGACAAAATACATCATTCAGAAAACAAATTTACAGTGGCCTGGGTCGCACGCAGAACTAAATTGTGCCATAAATCAGGCCCCCAGAACAGCAATTTTTACTTCCAGTATTTGAGTTTTATTCTGTAAGGAATCAGACAATAATTCTTTTCACTTAACAGAGGATTGGAGTTTTTTTGCTCACTACATAATTTGTACTGCCCTGCAAATGAAAAATAAAATAAAATACACAGCTTGCAGGAGTATTAAAAATGCTAGTTATTATGCCAAGGAATGACTGAATGAAGTTCTTCGGAGTTGCTTATTATTCTTGCCATGCTTTACGGACTAAAGTAAAAAACACAGTTTTCAGTTCTAAAAGCTGAAGAGTCTGTGCTCTCCTTAAAGCATCTCATGTTATTTCTATTCACAGTGTCAGGTCCTCGCATCTGAGCTTCCCTGTCTCTTAAAAAGCCATCAAAATTTATTTTCACATAATGTATCCTGGAGGTTTACTCATGTGACATTCAACTTCGAACATTTAAGATAGTTTTTAACGTTGTTTGAAGATCAAACAAATTTTAACCCATCAGTACTAGGTATAGCGGATTTATTTGCAACCGTACTATGCTGTTCCTTTAATACCTTTCAGCAACATAAGTGCTTACATCCTAATAGGTTTTTAGCTTAAGATCTAATCATCCACTCTTGAATTAAGATGCTTGAATGAAGCCAACTCATTTGGAACTAAGCACTTTAATGTCAACAGAGACATATGGTATTGAGACTGAATTACAAAGGATCTTTTCTGAGCCATCTATTACGGAAGCAAGGCTAAGACCCCAGCATTATTATTAGTTTACTCATTTATTTGCTAGCAAATAATTGAGAGTAAGATCTTCTTAAGAAAGTGGAAATGGTCTAATAATTGCAATCTGGTGGTATAGTACATTCCCGTATGCACTGATTAAATCTCCCCCATCCATACTCTATGGCTCTATGTTCATCTGTAAAATCCCCTTTTGAAACTGAAAGAAACAAACAAAATACGCAGTGCAACAACTCAAACCCAGTGATTAAAATTCTAAATTATCAGCACTAATGTCAAGTCCTCTAACATTTATTAAGAACCCTAGACATCTCCTTGCCCTGAATTATTCAAGTCTTGTTCTCTGGCAAAATATTTATTTGAAAAAGGTGTTTATGATGATATTTATGGCAATAAATGACACTGTCCATCAAATATAAAGACCAGAGGCTTCCTTCTGTTCTGAAGCTGTTCCACTCTCCCTAGTCTGAACATTTTGCTGAGAAAAGTATGCTGGAGTCCTCTCCTGCAGTATCAGTAGGAAAAACAGAAGCAAACATCCTTCCACATTTTTATTTCTGCAACAAAAACAGCACAACCAAAATAAAGCAATACAAAGTGAACCTAAAAGTACATTTTCTGAGACAGCAATTTTATGTGGATAGTTGTGAAGACAATAAATTCAACCCAACATGAAGTTTTGTTATAATACTATCAACAGTTTCTGCTTACAGTTGTAAGGAAGATATGGTTAGACAACAAGGTTGCATTATCATCTTAAGCCATGCGTTACTAAGGGCTTCAGCAGACAGAGTTTGTCTCTCTGAAGTAACTGCTGTCTGTTGCATAAATAGCCAATACTCTTGGCTCTGTACAAGTGTAACACGGGCTGTCATTACAGTCCAAGTGCTTTCCTGCTTCAAAGGCACATATGGTCCAAAAGGCAGAACTGCCTCAGTACCACTGCAATAAACACCTGGCAAATATGATTACAGAGGTAAAAAGATGCAGTGCAGTCAGCCACTCCAGACCTGTGAAGGGCTGGACATGATTTTGCTTCCTCCCAGCAGACTGTGCAGGAGAACCATGTGAATTAAATACCCCAATCATACACTAAATATTTTTAGAAGACTTTTCAATTTTGAAAATTTAGGACACCTCCTGTCTTTCTGATTTTAGAGAGCTTCCTATGAAAGCATGTTAACATGGACAGAATTGCTTAAAATCTGCTTTATTTTTGCTATGTATTATGTAAAAGTATACTGTTTTGCTAATAGCCATAGACCTCCACCTGTGGAGGAATCCATGTTATTAACTAGGTGAGAAACAGAAAAAAAACAGCTTAAAAATCACATTAACTCCCCAAAGCTCTGCAAAACGTAACTTTTCCATTAAAAAGTGTTGCACAGCAGAAAGGCTCATGTCACTGTGTAAATCCAGCCATTATGAAAGTAACTTTAAGAACGCATTGTAGTCCAGCACAGGTTGGTAAAGCCCACCTGAGAAAAACACCTTTGTATTTCTCCTTGCGCACACACAGTTCTGGTTTTGTTTTGGCTTAATTGTTTTGTTTTGGCTTACCTTTTATCATTTTGAAAGTAGGTATTTATGGTGGATTGTGAGCTGCCAGCTCAGTCCCACTGAAGTCACAGCAGGAGCCTGGCTGCAGTTAGATGCTATACAAGCCAGACCACAAAGCCAGGTCCTGTTCTCGGTTTGTATTCTGTGCAAGTAGCACCCAGACACACATAACAGAGAGAAACGTGGCCTTTGGCATGTGTGCAAGGAAGAGCTGATTCTTTGCCCAGGAGGGGGGCAAAGGATGCACCACACAGCAAGAGAAGGGGGAGTTTGTTTTCCTGAAGCTCTCCTCCACAAAAAAAATTGTGGAATTTTGAGCAGCTTCAGCCAGAAGAGCTCATTTTTTGTTTTGACTATGTGTAGACTATGACACTGAGGTGTACCGTGCCTCACATGCCTAAGATTTTAAAATTAACCATGGAGATAGCCTTCATTGCGAGTAATTTCTTCCCAGGTGACAAACTACATTAGTCACTTTTGGAAGCTTTTCTTCCAAGGACCAGAAAGAAAATTTTTAGTGAATGAAAGCAATATGAACAACATGGTTGTATCAATTCTGATCCACCTGTATTCTGTTACTGATTTCATGCACAGAGGCTTCATAACATGTGATGCACAAATGAAGGAAAAGCATTTGTAAAGTTACAGGAGAAATCCATGTTTCTGATTCTCTCTTTGAAGAACAGTTTGGATTTCTTTACAATCTGATTTTTGTGTACTAATTATTTGAGGGGTTATAGGAGAGATTAATGCTAAAGTAAGGAGGAGGGAAAGAACAGACTTGAGGGGATGAAGAGCAGCTGTGGTGGAGAAATCTACCAGACGGTAATTGCACAAGTCTTTAAATATCCAGAACTTCATTTGAAACCCTCTCTGGTGTAGAAAGGCATGTGGCAGAAAGGCACGGTTTCAGCAGCATCAAGCAGCCTTTTGTTTGCTTGCACATAGCTGTAGTTGCTCAGAAGCGCACATGGAGGGCATCAGCTTTCAGCTATAAAGAAGTTAATAGCCAAGGGTGGTACTAAGCCAACTCGGCAAACTGAAAGCACAGAAAAACAAAAATGCACCACTGCTTGGACCAGCTTCCCACCAAGACCCACCTGCCATCTTTCACGCAGGAAGATAATACAGTGTGCTATCCTTAAGAGATATCAGGCAACGGTAACAATACAAAAGGGCAACTTTTAGGAACAGTTCAATTAAAAAAAAGATCTGTTGTTAGCAGATGATTGACTGAGAGAAATACCACAAAGAATTATAAAATGAACTTGTCGTAAGTGTGAACCTGTATGAAAATGCACATTAGTTTGTTGTTACGTTTAAAGGAAGAGGAATGTGCACCCCCTTTTCAATTTATTCTGAAACACAACTTAATTGTAAGGATAAACTTACATAGTTCCATCTAAAATTTTTGAACAAAATATGCTACCACAAATGAATAAAAACAAATCCTTACTCCTGAGATCAGAATACAGACTCCAAAAGAGGAACAAATAACTTTACGCAGCAAAAGTCATTATGACACTATAATGAAGAAGTAGAAAATACATTCCATAGCCAACAGCCTTGATTTTAAACCATATGGTTTTTCTGGTCAGTCCTTACACTCAGAATATTTTGTTCCTTGCAAAAGCTTGTACTCCTTCCTGAATTGCAAGCAATGTTTAATATTTTGCTGCAATTCTCGTGAGTCACCACCTGAGGGACTCTAAGACTCTTTTGTCCTACAACTGCAAATCAGATTTATACTCACATTAGACCTATTGCTTATGTTAAAAAGAAAACGGCATACTTGCTATCAGTGAGAACTGCTGATAAGATCTAGGGATGATCTTACTGCAGCAAATCAAACCCATCTGTTTATATTGTAAGCAGGTGTAGCTACAAAACGATAACTTACAGAGCAAAAAACTCACAAAATTTAAAATATTTTTAAAATAAAAATATTTACGGTGATTAAAAAATCACAATTTTTCTGCTATTTTTAGGTGGAGGAAACTTTCACTCTGTTGATTTATTATCTGCATGATATGCCTCTAAAGCAGAGATTTCATTTGTTCCAAGCACAGAACTGCCACAGAAAAACAGAGAAATAAGAGCAAATATCTGTATCACCAGTCAAAGGGGACAATTTTTTCCCAGAGTTTTTGCTGATTTAGGGTCAAATATGGTTATACTTGGAGGTGCTTAGATCCTACTCCCAGGTGGATCTTCAGAAAGAACTTTGGAAAAGTTAAAATTTTCCTACTTGGTATCCCTGCAGATCACACTGAGGAATTTCAACATAGGCAAATTGTAAGCAGATGAACCTTTTTTTTTTTTTTCGGAGTACAATTATAGACAATAGATGTGCAATAACAACTGCAGGGTCTGTGGGAATACTACATTTGGTTCCACAAGCAGAATAGCCATGTTAGTTTGACACAATGCCACACTGATGAAGTTACTCTCTTTCCTGGTTCAGTAAAAACTAAGGAATGACTCCACTACATTGGTTTATGTGGCAAGGAAATGCTGTTTTCTTCCCAGCTCATGTTCAGACAACTGATTTTGTCTTTAAAAAGATATGTTCTTAATTTGAGTTTTCTAACTGGAAGTCATATACTAGAAAGAAAAGGAAATATATAGTGTTCACCCTTAATCAGCTGACTGATAGATCTCCATGGCTTTTAATCTGACCTGCTAGTTTGGACTGAAAACAAACAAACAGCTTTGTTATTTCTAGGATTTAAAGTAGATTATTTGAGTTGAGGAAAACAACATACTGTTTTTCCTGTGAAGGCAAATACAAAGTTTTTTTTCCCAAATACTGACTGAAGTTAAAAGTCTTTTAAGTTGAAATTGTTCAGCTGATGAGTAAGATATAGCCAAAGGACTTGAAAGGTGAGTCAAATTGAAAGATAAGCCAAACCAACCGGAAAATGGAAAAGAATAATCACTAGCACAAATCTCTATCATTGTCTTGCTGAAGTACGTTTATATATAAATATGCATAGCACTTATCATATAAACAAACAGAAGGACTTGCAAGTCTCACAGTTCTTTTGCACAAGCATGAGTTCTCCAGAGGAAAGCCCCCATGACACTTCAAGCTAATGCAGGCACAGAGAGCTGAACCTTTTGCTTTCTCACAAGAGGAATTAGAAAAAAATAAATAGGAAATCACACTGTTTCTGTAGAGTTTCTGTTGTCCACAACCCTTTGCCTACATTGTCCACCGACAGTCTTTGCAGTGCAGAAACTGTCACCCAAACACAGCGTCATGCACCAGGAGCCTTTGCTCAGCTGGCATGTTTATGCTACATAATATAAACACTTCTGTGTTAGCAACACTTGACATTGTCTGTAGAAAACAGTACCAAAAAGACAGAAGAGTTGCCTTAATTCTTAATCCCAAGAAATATAAACTCCCTAGTCATGAGGAAAATAGACTTTTAAAAGAGCTGTCATATCAATCGTCTGTAACCCGAAACACAGGGAGGTGTTTGGAAACCACTGACATGTAGATACCACTTGCCAAGAGCCAGCCTACTACTCTGTAGTCACTGTATTTTATATTTTCAGGTATTAAAATAAATTATATTGTACCATTAATGCCAGAAAATTATATTAGAATGATTCTGCAACTGCTGAAAAGGATCTGTCAGCCCAGATGTGTTTAAACAAAGCTGACATTCATCCACTGGGAAAGGGAAGTGCCATCACACACACGTGCATGCACGCTTAGTTGTACGTGTATGTGGGTGTGTGTTTTACTGAGGAGAGGCCATGAAGAATTGCTAAAATGTGACACAAAGAGAAAAATTCATTATACATTCTCTTGGGGTACCTACCTGGAGTAAATATCTAATGAACGTTATAAATAAATCACTGCAGATGCCGTGCGGGCACACACTCCTTCAAGTGCTGGCAGACCTGTGGTTGCAACAGAATGCTTAAGTATGGGAGAAACAAAATCAGATGTGTTTGTGACATTAGTTTTTAATTATTTACTTGTTTTGTTTCATCCACTTTTCCTTGTTCAGCAAATAAAGGTTTGGCAACAAGTCTCCATCATCCATGTGATCTGCTGAGCCCATAGTTCTCCTGAGCACTGTTTTAACCTTGTCATTTGACCATTTAACCATTTGACCTCACTACTGTTATTTTTTGTGAATTATTTTGTGGCTTGATAAGGAATGCTGAATGCCTTCACAGTCGATCTTTTGCAGGACTAGGCCATTCCTTTGTTCTGTGGTAAGAAAAAACATTTCGGTCCAACATTCACTCTTTGAGGAATCTCATTTAATTTCACCGTCTCCTCTGCTGAACAGGAAACATCAGATTTTCCATTTTCATATTCTTTCCAGGAGAGAAAACTCCCTTTGTGCTGGGTCAATAGTTCCTCTCAGAAGCCTACAGATTGTATCCACAGAGTAATATTGTGCTCTTGGATAATTTAAAGCAATTTCATTTACATTGACATTTTGCTGGAGAAGCTGAGAGTCCTTCTAGTTCTTTCATATTTTATAGAAAACAGAAGTATCCGTCTATCCTGAATATTTTCCCACTAAGTCTTCCAACTTACTAAATGCTCTTCATAGACTGCCTCATGAATGGAGATTAACTTTATAGCCTCTCCAGCCATGATCAGCATTTAGGAAGATAACTTTAGTATCCACAGGACCAAATACTATTTCCTTCTTGCTTGAAAATTATCTGATCCAAAGAATTCTATTAATGTTCATATACAGCTTAGTTTAAAATCTCACTTTTTTTTTCTGTCAAACTTTATGCTGAGAAACTGCAAAATGCTAGCAAATCTTTACTTTGAGGCTTGGCAATGCCTCTTTTAAATGTTCCATTTTACCTATCAGAATGTTCTGAAGAACCTTACTACAAGATGACACCTCCTTACCTTTCTTCCAGCTTACCTCCACCAGTTTACCTGTCACTGAAGCATCCACAGTTCCCACTAATTTTCACTGATGCTACAGTTGCACAGCACTCTAAGTGAAGACCATGAAGATATGGGGCTTTAAGGCCCCTTCACAGAGAAGGTGTTGGTTCACTCAGCTCCCACAAGACAGCCAGAGAACCAACCTGACAGTTCCCATTTGCCAGACATAGAAAATACAACATGGAGAAGTGTGCTGGTTTGTGCCCCTAGGGAGCTACATCAACCAGATGACATTTTTCCAGGGTAGGAAAGGCTGTATCAGACTTATTCTGCTCTTTCTATTGAAAGATCAGTGTAAAGCCTGTTTTCTCTTCTTATCATAGTTAACATCCTTCCTAAAACACAATCTGTCCTGCTACTTTTACTTACAGCATGCTAATATTTTGCTTGTTTCCCATTCCTCTGGTGGCAAACATCACCCATTCAAACTATGATATACAGTTCATGGTTACGCCAGAAACTAAACTGTCTATAATCTCCTTGATTTCTTTTTCTTGTTCCAAAAAATAACCCTGTGAAATTTGTGTATACAGGTATACAGATATTATGAAAATACCCTCTGTTTGCCTTCAGTCCCCGGCTCAATCATGATCCTCCTTTCTTTTTTCAATTGATCCTTTGCCCTCAAGACCACACCTGATAGCCCTCAAGACCTTGCTTGGAATACGAGACTTACAGCACAGGTAAATTCATTCCAGGGCAAACACAGAGAGAAAACAAGTGCTTGGAAGGAAATGGCCAAAGGAACAATCTTCAGATGAATTAAATGAAAAGGTGAAGGAGGGAAATATCTAGGAAATGGCAAACAGAATAAAAAGATAAAAACTGCATATTCATCTTCAGAGACTTCTGAATCTGCTTAAAGTTTCCAGATTCATGGAACTACAGAACCAAATTTTGTGAAATTCCCATTAAGTCCTGCAAGACTTCTGCCTAACTTGAGTCTTTGGTGCTTAGAGATGGACAAGATTTGAGGAAACACTAACAAACATATGTACACAAAACAAAGATAATAGAGAAAAGGAACAACATAACACAGTTCTCTGTGTGAAACATTTTGTTGAAAGCATGTGGGAGGAGTTAAACAGAATGAAGGCAAGGTCATAGTTTCAACAAATGGTCTATGTCTGGTTTTGGCTGCACAATACAGGAAGGACACCCACAAACTTTCTGGAGAAAGTGTGGCAGGAGTCCTTGTCCTGTAAAGAGGGACTGCAGGACCAGGGCTGGTTCAGCCAGGGGAAGGGATGGCTTGGGGAGCACTCAACAGCATCCTGGGTGCTGATGGAAGGGATGGAGAAGACACAGCTGGGTTCTTCAGTGCATGGTGGGAGGATGAGAGGCAGCGGTAAAAGCTGAAACACCAGAAGCTCAGGCTAGAGATAAGTAGAGCCTTTTTTTCCACAGCCGAGCAGCGGGGCTGGGGCCCATGGAGGTTGGGCCATCTCCATCTTCGGGGGGTTTCACTCCCTGACTGGGTGAACAAGTCAGACTGAGCTCACAGCTGAGCCAGCCTTGAGGGACCCACAATCCCTTCCAGCTTCCCTGAGTCTGCTGCTCTGTGATTTATTACTGGAAAACACAAGTGGAGTACCTGGGTCTCTCGCAGCTCCAAGTTACTTCCCTCCCCCTTGTCTCTTTACACAAGTTCTGAGAACAAAAACTGAATGAAAACATCTAGGAGGTTCCAATTAGTTATTCTTTTCTTAATGAGGCTCATACGGCAAGAAACAAATCACCTGGAATTGTTTAAGCAAATGCACAGTAATTAAACTAGGCAGCAAACAAGCAAGAATACTTAATTATTGTCCTCCCAAAGATCTCACTTAGTAAACAAAACTTCCACAAGTTGTGTGGCAAGGACCAGGAGTCTCCATTTTACAGCATGTAAAACTTTCTGAGCAGCTGTCCATAACAAGCAATAGGCACGTAAGTGTTCCTGCAAACAGAGCATAATGCACAAAGGCAAGCTCTGTTTATTCATTCATGCTGCGTTGTACACCTTTATGAAAAGAATTTCAACAATCAGTACAGGCATTGCACATTTATTCACAAATACATGTATGTAGAAACTTAAGTTGTTCCTCTCTAATGTGTAGCCACACATATATACACATACATATATATGTATACGTTCATGTGTATGCATATACACATGTATAAATAAATGTGTATACAAATACCTATCTATATATATGTATACAGTAATTTCTTGTCCTTCTTAAACTGGGGAGCCCGGAACTGGGCGCAGTACTCCAGAGGCAGCCTCACCAGGGCAGAGTAGAGGGGGAGGAGAACATCCCTAGACCTGCTGGTCACGCTTTTTCTGGTGCACCCCTGGTACCATTGGCCTTCTTGGCCATAATGGCATATTGCTGGCTCATGGTAGGCCTACTGTCCACCAGAACACCCAACCCCTTCTCTGCAATGCTGCTTTCCAGCAGGTCTACCCCTAACCTCTACTGGTGCCTGGGGTCATTTCTCCCCTGTTGCAGGACCCTACACTTGCCCTTGTTGAACTTCATCAGGCTCTTCTCTGCCCAGTCCTCCAGCCTGTCCAGATCTCACTGAACGGCAGCACAGCTTTCTGCTGTATCAACCACTCCTCCCAGTTTGGTATCATCAGCAAACTTGCTGAGGGTGCAGTTGGTCTCTTCAATCGGGTCGTTGGTGAACAGGCTGAACAAGACTGGGCCTAATACTGAGCCCTGGGGAATACCCCTAGCTACAGCCCTCCAAGCAGACTCTGCACTGCTAATTACAACCTTCTGAGCTCTGCTGTCCAGCCAGTTCTCAATCCATCTCACGGTGCACTCATCCAACCCACACTTCCTGAGCTTAACTATGAGGATGTTGTGAGAGACAGTGACAAAAGCCTTGCTGAAGTCAAGGTAGACAACGTCCACTGCTCTCTCCTCATCTACACAGCCAGTCATACCATCATAGAAGGTTACCAGATCAGGCAAGCACGATTTCTCCTTGGTGGATCTATGTCGACTACTCCTGATAACCTTCTTTTCCTCCACATGCCTGGAGATGACATCCAGAACGAGTTGTTCCATCACCTTTCCAGGGATTGGGGTGAGGCTGACCAGCCTGTACTTTCCTGGATCATCCCTCTTGCCCTTTCTGAATACTGGAGTGATGTTGGTTTTCTTCCAGTCACCTTGTGGGTGCATCCTATCAGGGCTCATGGATTTGGGGGTGTCCAGTTTGACTAAACGATCTCTAACTTGATCCTCCTCAACCAAGGGTTAGTCTTCTCTTCAGACTTTCCCTCTCACCTCCAGGGTCTGGGATTCCTGAGGGCTGGTCTTGCCAGTAAAGATGGATGCAAAGAAGGCATTCAGTAACTCTGCCTTCTCTGTATCCTCTGTCATCAAGGTACCCACCTTGTTAGCCTGACCCTTAATTCTTACCCAAAAGCTCTTGACTCATTCCTCATCCAATGCTAAGCAGAGCTTGACACATTCCAGTTGCTCTCTCATATGAAAAACAACTCCACCACCTTGCCTTCCTGCCCTGTCTTTCCTAAAAATTACATAACCATTCATAACAGCATTCCAGTCATACGAGCTACGCTCTCATGTCTGCAGTTGGTGTTTAAATCTTCCATGGTGTCTCCTGGCAATGCCCAAGCCATGTTAGCCTCTCTCACAAGAGCTGCTGGCTCCTAGAGGATCTCTGTGCTCTTCCTTGGGTTTCCCTGGCTCCAGGGATTCCCCTGTCCACCTCAAGCTAGGGCTCAGACAAAGAACTTAACCACTGCTGCTGATGCGTACATCAGTGGCTGATGTACCTTGCTGACTATCTCTGTAAGGACAGTTCTTAGATAATCCAGATGTTCAAATGCTCAGTCTGGACCTCAACTCAGATCCAGAGAGAGTATAATAACTGCTGAGCCTCAGGAAGGTAAAAATGAATTTTTAGTGATTAGAGTTATTCCTGAATGCTCAGGTGCCAATGCTTTCACAAGAAAAATTGGCTGCCCAGATTTGCAGGACAGAGAAATACTCATCTGTCATAAGAGCCTTCAGAAAACTCCTCATTGCTGGGGACTGGGAAAGAATTGTAGTGTAGGTATTGGCACAACTGTCCTGAATCACAGGGAGATTTTGCTGAATCCTCCAGTAGAGAGTTAAGCCAATAATACAATTGCTGTGCACTTTCTAATTCAATGTTTTGGCAAGGCATGTATATAGGTAACTAATAATATAACTGTTTCAAAGATGGAGTAATTGACAATCACAAGTGTGAAGAAGTTACTATGCAGTTACCTTGTGGGTATAGTAACTTAATTACTTAAGACCACCCTGATTTTCTGAAGATATTTTGTCCTAGAGGTATCACCGTGTGATGTGGATGAGATACTAACTGCTAATAGCTTTTTCTCCCCCTGATTTCATTGTATGTGGTACTATATGCACAAGATGGTACTGCTGTGACTAGCTTATGTCTCTACCCCATCAGGCAGGACAAGAGGCACTAAGAATAACTGATATAAAGTAGAAGAGCCTTAAGCCTGCCATATACAAAATTAGAGACATAACCACCAGCTACTTGGATTACCCTTTGGCTGAAGTGCCTTAAATCCGTTCTGGCATCTTTCCATTCTGAGCTGACTGAAGTGTATTTTTTTACAGTTTAAGATCTTAAGGTGCTGCAAAGCCTCACAAGAGAAGCAACTGTTACCTCTGCATTTACTTAACATTGCATTATAAATAAAACAGGCAGACTGAAACCTGTGCTATGTCTCAAAATGCATTACTTGGATGTCTTATACAGACATGTACCTGATACTCAGCAGACCTACCCCAAGAGGATGGAGAATGATCCCTAGTCCCCTAGGTTTTTGATATTATTTTACAGATAATCGCACATAGATATCTTTTTTATCTTTCTTTTTTTTTTTTTTTCCAGTTTTTCCAAAGTCCTGGTTGTTAGACACTTCACATGGTTATTAGGCCATTCGTGTCCTCCTATGTGTTTGTGCTCACATCTGTGCATATGCATGCACACGTATACATACAGCTTCAGCCAGCCTAGAATGGTCTTAGCTGCATTTAGAGGATGTGTAAGCCCACAATCTGCAGGTATGTGATCCCTGGTGAGCATTACATTGTGAAAAGAAGAAGGGCCTGTTGAATCCACGGACATGTGCCTCTGCTCCTCCTGACAGCCTACCCGTTCCCTGCAGAGGCCTTGGCTGTGCACCAGCTCAGGGAGCAACAATCTGTTGCAGTCACAAATGCAGAGCTGTCTGAGCCTTGGTGGTATATTCATCTAGAAGTTTATCACATCGGTTGTAAGAAAGATAGGGATTGTTAGCTTAATCTGCTGATATACCAATATTATACCAATGAGCCTGTTAAACAGAATTGCCTGCAGAGTGATCTCAGAAAAGTCCAAAACAACTGCAAAGAACCTAAAATAGTGAAGTCATTTCTAGGCAAAGATGACTGTCCACTGAGCAGAGAGAAAAAAATAAAAAGTAGATTAACTCCAAAGCTTTACTTGTTCCCAGTTTACTAAGCAGTTGTTTTCAAATGCCTGCAGCTTTATATGAGTAAGCAGGTGACAAATAACTCTTGTGAAAGAGTTGAGGGCTTTACTGCTGCTGCAAAAAAACGGTTCGATACAGTATAAGTACTGCAGTATCATAAAAAGTCAAATTGTTGTAGTTTTTAGAGATGCTGTTGTCTCATGCCAAGGATATGTCATTTATTTCTAAGAATTGTATCAAGACGATTCAGTTAGTCATTCACCTAGTGTTCACAAGCATCCTTTCTATTTACTAGTGTTTGCTACCTTACTTACTAGCTGGGGGGTTTGAGGTCTTTTGGTATGAAACACAGAGAGGCTTTTTTGGTGTAGCAGTGTTTCTTTGCATTCCTAAATTCAGATCGCTTTCTAAGAGTGAATCTTTGAAAAGAAGACAACTAAGATAACCATGACAACATTAAAACAATATTTCTAGTTCACTACTCATAAAAACCTGCTTGCTTACATTTTCAAATGTAATTTTGTTCAAATCCACTATGGAAGGTGTAGTCCACTGATTAATAAGTCATGTTGAGTCTTTACCGTGACAAATCCCATAGCATTCTACTGTTGCTAATCCTCTCACCTTTCAGGTAAGACACAGGAGCATGAATATTCACATAAACATAGATTATTCACAAATGAGGACAGAAATGCAATTTCCAGAGGCAGTCCAGATTTTGCAGCCATCTTGGCATTTTGCAGAAGACATTACACACACAGGGCCACTAAAATGGACCAAGCTGGTGACTTCAGGAGAAGACGTGTGACATACAGGAAGGAAACCAAAGCAAACAGCAGAGGGGTGTAGTGAGAGGACATCTACGGACAAAATCTATGGTGTTTTTCATTTTCTTTTGGTTTGCAGCAGGCAAATTATGTTCTTTCCATGTTTGATTGAGTTGGCAGATGATTAGTTCAGTGTCTTGCTCTCTGTCTCAGCTAAAAAAGCAGGCATTTTTTTCTTACAGAGGGTAAGGTAAAACTTTTACTTCTGACTCCCTTTCAGCAGAAAAATAATTTAGCAGTTCAGCTACAACATCTGGGGCACAAGTCTATGAGCAAATAAACACAAGTATGTTTGTAACCTTAGCTTATGAGCTTTCACAGCAAAATAGCAAAGAGACCTATTTGTCCCATTTTCATTCCCTATCAAGCATGTTTCATTTACCCTGCATGTATGTTTCCTTTAACTTTGAGGCCAAAGTTTTTTCCCAGCTTTTCTGAAGGCTTTTGGACCCTGACCATTCCTTAATGTCTTGATCCTGTCTTGAATCACTCCCAAGTAGCCCACCAAGAAACTCCGCTGGTTCCTCACTGTTGAGCAGATGCAATGTACCTGCCAGCTTGCACTTTTATTGTAATTGGAAAAACGCACTAAATGTTTCATATCAATTTCAGCACATGCTTTCAAACATTGAAGTTTTGTGCTTGTTATGTATAGCCTAAGCTTCGTATCTGAGCTGCACATCTAAGCAGAAACCCAGCTGCACAGAAGAATTGTCTCTGTTCTCTGCTGGTTTTGATACGGCTGAAGAAAAGCTGCCCTGAGAATAAAGGAAAACAATTTGGTTATATAGCTTTCTTGAGGGGAACCTGAGTTCGGTATGATGACTTACAGCAGGAAGAGACATGAGGAAGTCCCCAGGCCACAGCAGGCCAGGAAACAGATACCTAGCAGAGAGAGCATGAGGATGTCAGTATGGGAGGTGGACATGAAGGATGGAGACAAGAAATGGAAGAAATCTTGGCAGCAGGAGGCAGACAAAGAAGTTGCAGGGCAATGTTCCCAGCAGCACTGAAATGATACGGATGGGGAATGGAAAGAAACAACCAGGTATAAATCCACATAAGACACAGATGGAAGGTGAGGTCAAGTTCTGCTTGACGACATGGAAGGAGGCATTAAGTGGGAAGCATGATACACAATATGATCCAAACAATGGCGCTGCAGTTTTATAGGCGCATTAAACACAACTAAACGAGCACACTTTAAGAAAATCTCTCACATGGTGTTTCTTTGGAGTCTATCTTGTAGTTTTCCAGAAGTCAGTACTGCAAGTTTATCACAGGCCCTCAGGCAAGAGAGTCTCTCAGGGAATGACCTAACTCAGCTGTACTGATGGAAGATACTGTGTCTGTGTACATCATCATGATTGACTCTACCTCTGAATTACAATATGTAGTTCCTGGTTTGCCTTTCACAGAACTTAATTAGGAACGAAGTAATGAAGGGCAATGTAGCAATCAGTCAGTAGCTTATGCTTCTATATGACATTTATATACTTTCGAGGCAACTGCAGAATTAGCTACCTTAGTTAATACCTTTTTCAACCAGTGGCACATTTTGGTGTGCTAGGGCAACAGCTGAGGACCGCACTTCCTAGCTCTGCCAGATGTAAGCACTTGCTTACTGTGTTGTCAACTTTGCGAATATTAACTACAAATCTTGAAATCTCTGATATTTCTTGAAGTTGTTACTGCCTGTAAACTTGAAAGAATCTCTGAAGTAAGTCAAATGTGTTGCATCAGTCACATGCTGGGAGATTCGGTGGTGGAGACTCTTAGAAGATTGGAAACAACTTCTCTCTTCCTTGCCCCTTTTGGGCAGAAAACACAGTACAAATGCATTTGTAGCTTAGTGCTATACTGGCAGCTCTAAAATTAAGTAATCTCAACAAAGATCACAGATAACCAATGATAAAGTGGGGTTGTTTCAACATTAAGAAATGTTTCTAACTTGACATCCAGTCTGCAGTCAGAGTGTTTGGAAACTTGCAATTCTGTACTAATCTGCCTAGAAACATAAGGGCAATGATTTGTATTTCACAGTGATTAATGAAGAATGACATTCATTTTTTGTTTGCTGACTAGAACTAGTAGCTATATAGCATCACTTAGTTCTTACTACTAGATGAGCACCTCACTGTATTTCACTTAGAGTGAACAAACGAGCTTAGTTTTAAACAGAGTATATTGATCCCCTCCATTGACCAGGGTAGATTACTGAGCATAATCTCATCAGCAGAGAAACAAACAAGAAGCTAAGTGAGGAACAAACGGCTCTTTCTCTGAAACTCTGGGCCATACTCTTTAAACATCCATTAATTTGGGTTAGAAAGGGGTTAGTCGCAGAACAATTACTAGGTAAATGGGACTGAGAGAAACTTCCTGGGTCACTGAACTTGGCCTTCTCCTGTTATCACAGAATCACAGAATGTTAGGGATTGGAAGGGACCTCGAAAGATCATCTAGTTCAATCCCCCCACCAGAGCAGGAACACCCAGATGAGGTTACACAGGAAGGTGTCCAGGCGGGTTTTGAATGTCTCCAGAGAAGGAGACTCCACAACCTCCCTGGGCAGCCTGTTCCAGTGCTCCGTCACCCTCACTGTGAAGAAGTTTCTTCTCATATTTAAGTGGAAC